>JARUHE010315003.1:0-11790 GCA_031471125.1 Archaeomysis grebnitzkii | reverse complement strand
CACAACAATGTTTGCATTGAAAATAAGCTTTTTTAAACGTCACTTAAAAGACCCAATGGGCATTATAGGGTTAAGATACATATGCAGGGTCTATTAGGCCCAACCTTAGTCATAATGACCACTTTCATTTTTGTTTACTATTTATTTCTTTTTACATTATATAGTTCAATTATTTGGCATTCGTCTTACCTCATCATTGGGTGCCATATAACATACAAAACACCTCGTATTAAGGTCAGAAACTCAGATTAATGACACTAAAATTTTATTTCTTGAAGGTACAACTCTTGCCATATTTTATTTGCCACTTTTGTCATGTGTGTGTATATAGTGCATGACCACACTCGGAGAAAGTTATGAAAACAGAAAATTAAGTTTATTTATTAAACATAATTTGACATTGTTTGAAATTTTTTTAATAGGCTTCATTTTTTTATTTAAATTAATAAGTTATAAAGATAATCTGCTTTTTAACTTTTTAAAAAATAAAACCTATTATGATTGTTTTAAAACTAGTTTGTTTACAATAAAATAGTAGAATAAAGCAAAATTTTGTTGAAGGAAATGAACTTGGCTACCGATAGCTATAGATACCATGATCAAACAAAACCAATATTTTAAAGTTGTAATAAGTATTTGGTTTGTATTTCAGATACCCTTGTTACCAAAAATTCCAAAGATGCAAGTAAAGAGAAAAATTGTAAGAAGAAAACCAGAAACTCGATATCATTGGAAGTAAAAACAAAGATCCTAAAGAAACTTCAAGAAGGGAGATCACTTGCAGATGTTGCAAAACTATTCTATTACAGCCGCTCGACGGTTGCAACCATAGCAAAAAACCGAGAAACTATATTGGACATGGCTAGAAAAAATTCCGTCGATATGAGAACTAAACGTTTATGTTACAAGCGAAATGATGTCCTCGTCAGAATGGAGAATTTGTTATTAGAGTGGTTGAAGGAACAAAATCACAACTGCGTTCGAGTCTCGACTTCTATTCTGCGATCAAAAGCATCGTCGATCTTCCAAGAATTGACGAGTGATTGCCAAAGTTCCTCCGGCAGCGTTATTGAAAAGTTTGTTGCCAGTCGGGGATGGCTCGGTCGTTTCAGAATTCGAGCAAATCTTCAAAACATTAATGCTGGCTTGGATGATCTTTTTGAAGAAAACAATTCAATTGATCAAAGCAAAGAATTGGACGAGGATTCCGATCCCAATATTGAATTGCCCGAGCAGAGAAGATTTTGTGAATCTGATCTTAAAGAAGCTTTTAGTCAAATTGAAGCCATCGAAGCAGGTTTGACTTTCTCTTTAAATTTTATGCTCGTTAATGCTTTTCAAAATTGTATTCCTTATTGTTTTTTTTGTGTTTTCTAAGACCACTCCATGTGTGTCAACTTCTGGGTCTATGAATCAACATTTTAAGAGAAACAAATAATTTTTCATAGTCCTCCCTTTAATCATGGCAACATTTTGTATGAAGCATTAAACTTTGATGTTTTGCTTTAACGATACTGTAACATACAGCACCTGTACTTTAAAGCGGAGATGGCCTGTGTTAATATAATTTTGATAGCCTACTGAATAAAATAGTTTGGTATGAAATATTAATCCAGGCTATCCTCGCTTTGCCAAAAACAGGATTTGCATTAATGGTAAACAAGTCTTGTTTCACTACCAATGAAGATGTTAGCAATTATTTGTGCAGTTTATTCACCACTTTATTGAATGTATTTGCTGGCCTCATGGTGTTGCTACGTCTGGTCAAATGCAATTTGTGTGCCTGATGTAAAGTGAAATTTAGTTATTTCTTCTTCTTAGTTTTGATATAAATTTCAATACTTCTTCATTGTTGGATAATAAGTGAATTTATGATTAAATTTCAAACTGAAATGAAAAAAAAACAGAAGATACCAAAAGGCTGTTTAGTTAAAATTTTAATGGATTGTCTTGTTTAAAGCAATTTAATAATCTAGAACACAAAGAATTAATTTTATAAAATATGTACCAAAGTTCTAGGCTTATTTTACCTTCGCTTATTCATTCTAGTAATTATTCTTGTTTAAAAAAACATTTCATATTTCAGATACCCTCGACATGGCAACTTTGAATGATCCGAATAAAAATAAAGATTCAAAGGAAAAAACAAGAAAGGCGATCTCATTAGAAGAAAAACTGAAGATCATAAAATGCCTTAATGAAGGACAATCAACGGGAGCCGTTGCAAGATCGTTCGGCTACGGCCGATCAACTATCGGAACAATATTAAAAAATAAAAAAGTTATAACGGAATCAGCCAAACAAAACTCCGTCCACATGACGGCTAAACGGATAAGTTATAAACGGAGTGAAATTGTCGTTAAAACGGAAGCTACGTTATTAAATTGGTTGCAAGAGCAAAACCGTAATTGCATTCGGATTAGCACTTCCGTCCTGCGAGAAAAGGCAGCGGCCATTTTTCAGGAGTTATTATTCGAGTGTTCAAGTTCAACTGTTCAAAGTGAGAAATTCGTAGCCAGTCGGGGTTGGTACGACCGCTTCAGAAAGAGAGCCAAACTGCAGAGCATCAAGTTACAAGACGACGCTGCAAGTCTCGATTTTGCAGCGGCACAAGATTTCGTGGATAAATTATTCTTGTTAATGGTTGCCGAAGAATTCAAAGCAGAACAAATCTTCAATGTGAAAGAGACTGGCCTGTTCTGGAAAGGTTTGCCATGCTTTGTGTCACCAGGACAAAAGTCTATAAAAGATAGATTAACAGTGTTGTTAGGTGGCAATGCATCTGGTGATTGTAAGCTGATGCCTATGCTTGTTTTTCATTCCGAAAATCCCCGAGCCTTGAGGGGAATTGTCAAATCATCGCTGCCAGTAATATGGAAATCAAACGAGAAAGCTCGGATCACCAAAATGCTATTTCAAGAATGGTTTCTCAATCATTTTGTTCCCGAAGTTAAACTATTTTGCACGGAGAAGAAAATTCCGTTCAAAGTGATGCTCTTGATAGATGATGCCCCGGAGCATTCAATAACCCTAGAGGACATTCACCCAAATGTAAAAGTCGTCTTTTTACCACCCAACACCGCAGAATTAATCCAACCGATGGATCAGGGCGCAATTGCATCTTTTAAAGCATACTATTTACGCCGCACTCTTGTACAAGCAGTCCAAGCAACACAAAGTAGAGATAAAACACTTGCTGATTTCTGGAAACAATATAACATTTATAATGCGATAAAAAATATCGCAGATTCCTGGGCAGAGGTGAAATCTTCAAACATGAAAGACATTTGGTGGAATATGTGTCGTTGGTATTTCTCCGTAAATTACTGTCTTGAGGACGACTACATCTCGGCTAGTATTAAAATTTTGACGGACTGCGGAGAAAAATTACAAATGGGATTAAATGAGGAAATGATTAAACAATTTATTGAGGAGCAACAGATTGAAGAATTAGAAGACGATTCAGAGCCCAATCTCACGGACAGCGAAGACGAATCTGCCGTAGAAAAGGGATTTCGTGCCGTAGAACTTCAGAAGGCTTTTGACCTCATTGAAGCAGGGTTGAAAAAACTTGAAGTACAAGATCCAAATACACAGAGGTTTGTAACCACAAATCGCAGGGTTCAAGACGCTCTCGGATGTTATCGAGATATATACAACGAGAAACTCGATGATCGTTTTCCAACTTCTTCGGCCAATGATGATGAACCAACTCAACACGTAACAAAGGATCCTTCTGTTCCTACGTGAAATTGTGTTTGAAGCATTAATTGCAAATTTTGTTCAAGATATTCATTGTAAATCAACTTGTCATCAATTTTGTTCAAAATATTTTTTTTTGTAAATCAACTTGTTGTAAATTTTGTTTAAAGTATTTTTTGGTAAATTTTATTTAAAATATGCATTATAAATTTTGTTTGAATTTTTCATTGTAAGTCAACTTATTGCAAAATTTGTTTAAAATATTCATTGTAAATTAACTTATTGTAAATTTTGTTGAAAATATTTTTCGTAAATCGATTTATTGTAAATTTTATTTAAAGTATTTATTGGAAATTTTATTTAAAATATTCATTATAAATCAATTTATAATAAATTTTGTTTAAAATATTTTTTGTAAATCAACTTATTGTAAATTTTGTGATGAAGTATTTATTGTAAATTTAATTTTTAAAAATTTTTGTAAATCAACTTCTTCTAAATTTTGTTTAAAGTATTTATTGTAAATTTTGTTTAAAATATTAATTGTAAAATTTGTTTAAAATATTAATTGTAACTCAACTTAATATAAATTTTGTTTAAATCATTTTTTGTAAATCAACTTATTGTAAATTTGGTTTCAATTATTAATTGTAAATATTGTTTAAAATATTAATTGTAAATATCGTTTAAAATATTAATTGTAAATTTTGTTTAAAATATTAATTGTAAATTTTGTTTAAAATATTAATTGTAGATCAACTTAAATATAGATTTTGTTTAAATTATTTTTTGTAAATCAACTTATTGTAAATTTTGTTTAATATTATAGTTGTAAAAAATTTTTTATTTTTTTTATTGTGATTATTACCTATTTACTTTTTATTTGTTCTATTATAATATGGATTGTGTAAAAACATTAGTGTGACTATCAAAAACCAATCACTTATATAAAATATTTTGGGCGAAAAATATTGTTTACTTTATAGTATCCTTTTCTCACTTTTTCTATGATCCAGTGTATGTTAACATCTTGCTATAATGCCTGTGGAATGTGCAGCTTGTTGGTGATAATTTGGGGACAACCTGTATATAGTAGAAGTTATTTTGAAATCGAAGTCAAATGTTGAAGAATTAGATCTATCATTAACTGAACAAAATATATAAGTAATTGTCAACAGTTAGATCAAAATCTGCTTGGAATTTATTTTTAATTAAAGAAGTTTGTCATTGCTAGAAGAATGATGCAAAAATTTACACAGTGTTGCCAAATACAAAAATTTAGGTCCTAATTGAAGTTAGGGAACTATTCAAAACATTATCTTTCTTGTTAGGACATGATTCACAACCGATTGGTGATAAATAATATCACCTTCATTTGTCCTAGTTGTTCATTTGTGTTATGTATTTATACATTGTTAAGGAAAATTGTAAGACCTTTCAAAGTTAAAAACACTTTTTAAAGCAATTACTGTATACTTCCGGCAGTAATGGGTGTAATTCTTGTGTTTTTAGCAAGGTAAACTTTATTATTATTAATTTGAACGGTTTTAGTTGCTACTACCTCAACTTTGATACTTGGATAGCAAAAATTCTGCATCTGTCTATACTGAATTTTAACTTTTTTCAATAGATGATTATTTATGTTAATAACTTTCTTATTTCTTGCTAAACTATTTTCAATTTGGATTGTATATAGCCAACTGTATACAGAATTTGCTCATATTGATAAGAAATTTGTGCCTTTTACAGTTTTTGATGGGGCTCAAAAATGGATATTTGATTTATTTTCGTTTTTTTTGTAGGTCAATATTGAGTCTTCTTTTTTTCAGATCGGAAGAATGCAGCGCTGACAAGAAGACACTTCGTCCAAATGATCGGTGAAAAGAGCTCTAAACCACTGAGAGATACAAAATTCTCAGATTACACTCAACTAGTTTATGAGTATTTTAGACCAAAATCAAACATTCCCCCACCAGATGATATTGTAATAAAGATCGTCAAAACTCTCGATAGTTTTAAATCAAGATACGTGCAAAAGTGGAAGGAATGTCACAGGAGCCAAACTAAATTTGAAAAGAAGAATGGTGGTTGGTTCGATGCAAATCTTATTACAAAAGAGCTCGGACACGAGATTCGTATGTCACCGAAGTCTTGTCATGGAACCAATTCTCGCATAGGAAGACCTCTCATAAATTTTGCCTCATTAAGCAAAAGATCGAAAAGACGGCGCACTGAAGAAATTCGAAAAGATCTTTCAACTTCGGAACTATTGTGTGCCACTAAAATGTCTTTGCGGCAAGATAGAAAGCACAATAGTGCTTTTATTGTTAATATGGTTGCCACATCTTCGCCTGAAACGGTTAACAAAATGAAAACTGCAATCCAAACTGTGTTATCTCCAGATGCTTCAGGAGAATGCTGTAGTGTTACGCAGTATTCGCCATCAGAAGCACTTACTTTGATTAATGATTTGAAGATTACGGTTGACTCTTATAATCGCTTAAGGATGGGTGCCAAACAACGTGGGTACAATTTATACCCGTCCTATGATAAAGTTCTTCTTGTCAAAAAAGACCTTATGAATGGCCTCATAGAAGACCCAAAAGACGTTATGAATAGACTCGAAGAAGACCTTATGAATAGCCTCGAAGAAGACCTGTGAATTCATCTAAGTATTGATGTATTTAATGTTCTTAAAATGACATAAATAGCAGAATAAAAATATTTTGTATCAGGAATTATATAATTAAAGTTAATGTTTTTTGCTGATTTTAACCTTGAAATCTAATTTTATAATATTCGATTACCAATGCTTAAAGATTATTAAAATAACAAAACAAATGAAAATTGAAATAATTTTGAATTTGGTAATACTGTGAATTGATTGCAGATGGTTCGACGTTGAATTCCTTGAATTGATCTTCTGAGCAGGTTTAGATAAATTATTTGTTCTTATCCCATTTACAGAGCAACTGTCCATCAATAGGTTTGAAAATATTAGAAAAATCATATTCACTTGCAATATTTTGGAAAAATTACTGAAAATTGTATAAAAGTAACCTAAACCGACCGGCGGAATATCTGACAGTTTCTGGGAGATGCAGTTTTGTCCAATACATTCTAAATGAATGAAGAGAATATGATATAATGATATTTTGATCTGTAAAGCAGGTGCTGGTTATGCAATTGGATGAACAATAGCCCAATTGAGGTAATCCACATTCAAATAACAAGCATACCTCACTTGTGCTATTCTTGAAAACAATTATATATAATCACACTATATAATAATACAGTGTGTATTGGTTGGTTGGTTGCAAAACAAATGTCACACTTGAATTTCATTAGATATCATGGTTAATATTAAGAAAAAAAAAATGCAATTAGATTAATCAAAATTATAATACAAAGTCTATTTGGTATTTTGAATGCATTGTTTTTATATTTAAACTAATATTAATTTTTGGTATTACAAATAAGTTTAAATTGTACCTCCTATAAATGTAAGTTGAATTACCATACATTATTTATATTTCAACAGTTATAGCGGAAACCAAACAAGAAAAAATTCGGCGACTGGCTCGAGAGAGAAAACGAAAAGAAAGGGAAAGAAACAGCAACAGTGCAACTTCAAATGCAAGATTGATATTAAGTAATCAAAGAAACAATGGAGTACAAGAAAAACTGGAAGCTCGGAGAATTATGGAAAGAGATAGAATTGCTGATAAAAGAAGAAATGCAACACAAGAAGAAGTAGACAGAAGAAAAAACATCGAAAGAATTCGAATTGCTGATAAAAGAAGAAATGCAACGCAAGAAGAAGTAGACAGAAGGAGAAACATCGAAAGAATTCGAATTGCTGACAGAAGAAGAAATGCACCGCAAGAAGAAGTAGACAGAAGGAGAAACATTGAAAGTATTCGAATTTCAACAGCTAGAGAAAATCTTTCACAGGATGAATTAGAAGAAAAAAGATTGATTGATAGAAATAGACGTGCGACAGCTAGACAAAATCAACCACATGAAAAAATAGAAGAAATAAGATTGATTGATAGAAATAGACGTGCGATAGCCAGACAAAATCTTTCACAAAATGAAATAGAAGAAAGAAGATTGATTGATAGAAATAGACGTGCGACAGCTAGACAAAATCTCTCACATGAAAAAATAGAAGAAATAAGATTGATTGATAGAAATAGACGTGCGACAGCCAGACAAAATCTCTCGCAAGAAGAAATAGAAGAAAGACGATTGAACGATGTAAATAGATGTGAGACTGCAAGAGAAAATTTTTCACACAAAGAAATAGAAGAAATACGATTGATTGATAGAAATAGATGTGAGACTGCAACAGAAATTCATTCACACGAAGAAATACGATTGATTAATAGAAATAGAATTGAGACAACTAGAGAAAATCTTTCTTACGAAGAAATATGATTGAATAGAAATAGAATTGAGAAAACTAAAGAAAATCTTTCACACAAAGAAATAGAAGAAAGAAGATTGATTGATAGAAATAGACAAGAGACTGCAAGATAAAATATCTCCTACGAAGAAATATGATTGATTGATAGAAATAAACATGTGATTGCCAGAGAAAATCCCTTGCACGAAGAAATAGAAGAAAGAAGATTGATTGACAGAAATAAATTTATGACAGCCAGGCAAAATCTCTCCCAAGAAGAAATGAAAGAAAGAAGATTGATTAATAGAAATAGACTTGCAACACCCAGACAAAATCTCTTGCACGAAGAAATAGAATTTTGACTAGAAAAAATCTTTCACATGAAGAAATAGAAGAAAGAAAATTGATTGTTAGAAATAGATGTGTGACAGCCAGAATAGAAAAAAAAAAGATTAATTAGAGAGAGATTTGAAAATATAATTGACTTCTTGAATAAATGTTTATTTATGTGCTCATCAATAACTTTACATCGCTGTTAGTAGATCTCGATATAAAGAGAATCTTAAGACTTTAATAGCTCAAAATGATAACAAGTAAATCGTCGTAAAACCAACCAAATGTACATATTAAAAATGAACTGTAAATGAAATGTTATAAATGAAACTTTTGAATAAATATTTATTTATATGCACTTAAATTTTATTTCACTAATATATGCTTGCACAACCAGAGTCTGTCATTTTTGATGGGTAATACACTACTCAAAGATAAATGATAAAGAAAAGATACTGTCAGCAGAATGGATAAAAAAATACAGGGTACTTTCCTGTTATCGCTTCACCACCCATTGCTCCTAACGCCATAAGTTCACGCCTCAATTATTGTCAATACATGTCCAGCAGTGAAACGAGGAATTGGGTAGTGATTTAGCTCTATATCTTCTTGTATTGTTTTCATATATTGAACATTACTTAAACCACCCTAATCTACATAAAACTTACTCAAAATCATAGATTGAACTTTTCTTTTCAGAGTTCAAAAAAGACGCCCAAAAATGGAAAATTTAAAGAAGTTGATTCGAAATGGAGTGGACATGTGCAAACGAACATCGGATGAATCTTGTTTTTGGAGGAGGAAACATGAACCGATGGCATTGTGCAGAAAGGAGGACGGAGTGTGAATCAACAACTCTGTTGGTTCAAGGCTTGCGAGGATGATCATTCTTTTCATTTATTCATCGGCCTATGAGATGACTTCAATAAAATATTGTAAAAGAGAACTTGGAATAAATAAAAACACAACGGTTGACTGAAGCAACTACATGAGAGGTTTGGCTTTGGAAACTTCTTAGACATCCTGTTGTAATTAGAGGTCCGGGTATGCATGTGGAGATAAATGAAGCACTGTTTGCCAAGAGGAAGAATCATGTTGGTCGAATCCTTCCACAACAATGGGTGTTGAAACCAAGGAAGTATTCATGTTGGCTGTTCCAAATCATTCAGCAGCTACTGTTACCCCTCATCAATCAATACATACGTCCGGGGATGACAATATTTTCCGAACAGTGGCGTGCCTATCGTGCAATTCAGGATGGTGTTAATGGGGTGCCAAATTTTGTGGATCTCAAACTGAAGTGCATACTCAACATATTGAGCAAAGGTGAGAAACGAGAGGCATTGTGGAACAGATCGAGAGATGCCATCTGGATATTTAGCCGAGTTTCTTTGGCGTCATTCAGCATCGACTATAGAGTCTTAGTATATTTGATATGGTTGAATTTTATCCACCTACAGATTAAATGATTTTTTCACTTGTTTTGTTTTATTTGAATAAACATTTTGAAGGGATGGAGCGATAACAGGATAGTGCCAAATCCAGCATTATATATGTAAGTAACGACAAAGATATGGCTTTTTAAAATATGGTACAAAATAATAGATATTTGAAGAAAAAATCCAAATGTATAACTTGCATTAGAATACTTGAATGGTATGCATAAATTTTTTTTTGTTATCCAAGGAAAATCAATCAGACCAAAAAAAGTAGAAATATCTTCTGTATGTTCAAAATCTTTAAGACCATGAAGTACAACAAACATTTGTATGTTTTTAACCACAGCCTACTGTATTACAAGCTTGCATCACCAAATGTCAATCACAAAATAAACTAAATATACAATTTAAACTTTTTGTAGTCCTAGTTATGTTATAAGGAACAAAAAGGTGTGTACAATACTATAGTGTATGTAATCAATTAAAATATAGAACAATTGATAGTATTTCCTTAATTACACTATAGCATAGGATAGGTGAAGGTTGAGGATGGACAGGAATAAGAACAAGTAAGCTGCATATGTGAACTCTCAATATACATCGCACCTGTGACTGAATCAGGGCGAGTCAAGGGAACGCTTACCTTGCACAAGCGTGCGTATATTATACTAAACGTTTTACTTACCCACTAAGAATCTGTACGGACTTAATTCTTAACTAACATAGAAAATGACTTAATATAATAACTAACTACTTAATGCTAATTAACTAACATTACAACTACTGACTATATTAAAACTAGTTTAAAAAAAATTCTTGGTAATTTATATTTAAACTTCTAATTTATTATTATATTATTATTAAGCCACAATGGATTTTATGAAAACTTTGTATGGACATAACCACATTTTCATATTCAAGTTGTAAAAAAAGTTTTATTATTTTTCTTGAACTACAGTTAATCATTTTTTCTGGTAAAATACATGATTATTCATTACACAATATATTGGTGAAAACAGCCCTCTCGTTCTATTAGTTTTTGCATTGTATAAGTACTTACGATGAGCAAATAAAAATGTTCTCATATTCTTGTACCACATAAGTGAGAAGTTATGCCATGTGCATAATGTATTATGCGAGTGACATACATTATTGAATTATTATGACATATTTTTCAAACTATGCATGGGTCCTTCAATGGGTGGAAAAAATAAAAATTAATGCTTGGTTATTGTAATGTATAAGCACGTTTTTGTATACAATCTGAATTTAATCATAAGTACTCTTTGTTTTTATTTTGAATATTTCATAATATGAATTGTGAAAATAATTACATTTTTATTTTAAAAATGATATTTAAAGATAACAATATGTATTGAGCTATTTAAATAAAAAGAAACTATGAAATAAAATAAAAATAAATAAATGACATGTCAAATATAATTGAAAATATAAAAACAAACTTAAAATTTTTCTTTCACATGTTTGTATTAAAAAAAGATGATGGTTGTGATTTCGAATTAAATAATAGTAATAGGCTTGTTTTTTCAACCATTGTAATGAAGTTTAATAAATTCATATCTTAAGGAATTTTATGACACTTAATAATATTAAAAAATACATTGGTATAAATTTATAATAATGAACCATGGTGAATTTTTCCTTATAAAAATGAACTACAGGCTCTACCAATAAGTTGCCGAGAAATTTGTTCATTATTATTTCTTTGTGAATAATTTTTTTAAGATTGTTAAGCTCATTCAATATCTTATATGAAAATAAAAATATTGATGTCCATATTATTTTGAAACTATGATCATACATAACAAATGTCGTCAACGGCCTTGGCCACGTTGAAACACCGCTTCCCGTATGATCAGCGAAGTTAAGCAACGTTGGGTCTGGTTA
>JARUHE010314992.1:0-11791 GCA_031471125.1 Archaeomysis grebnitzkii | reverse complement strand
TGTGGGAAATAAATTACTTGTAAATTTTAAAATACATATTTGAAAAAAATGTTATAACTTCAAAATCTTGTTTGTAAATATAAACCATACATCTTAGAACCTATAGTTTGCATACATGAATAAATACATACTTGTATGCATATTTATTCAGGTAGAATGAGACAAATTAAATTTTTAAACTCAGAGAGTCCAATAAATGTTGATAAATTAAGTGCTTAAGGACTGTTTAATATATCATTAATTGGGCAAAACTTTACTTTAGATCCCTAAAAAAGTACTAAATCTACTGAACATGAAAAACACTATTATTTCACTTATTTTGTGAAATAGTACCTTACTTTATCTAACATAACCTAACCTAATCCAACAAAAATCACAAATAAAGGTTAACATTGAAGAACTAAAAGCCTCCGTAAATTGATAGTACTTTCTTGTTAAAGTTGTCAGATTTGATTATGGGATATAAAGTAGACTTTAGCCTTTAGATCTCGTTTATTATTAATGTTGTTAACGCGCGAGATCAATTTGCTCTCTCTAGTTTCTTGAATGTCTGATTTGCCAATCATGAAAATCGCCTTTACAGATGGGTTCATTGATGAAAGACTTCTAAGGTCTCCACATCTTTTTCTTACGTGTGAGAGATGCATACATTAGATATTTCCCTTTGTATTGTTGGTTTTACTCCTAGTGTCTCAAAGACTCTATTAAAGATTTATTTATATATCCTCCGCTGCCAACTCCAAAAGCGGCCGATACAGTCAATTCGATATAAGTTACTTTGTATGTCTTGTTTGACCACAAAACTTTGGCTGGTCATAAAGAAGACTGTGTAATATGAATTGGAAAACATAACATGTTAGTGTTAGGTATGGGACATTCCTTGAGTTTTTTGATGGTTTAGACTTTTCCCCTTCTTTTACAAGTTTTTTAAACTTGTCCTTTTGCTTTTGCTTCAGCTAAAGCTGAACTCAAATATTTTACAATAAATTCCAATACATTATTATGACGAAATATGAATCTTCCTTTGGTTGTACCAGTGATACATCCATTCAATATGTGCTTTACCATTAAATGAACTGCCCCTCAAAGAGTGCAGTTTACTTCACCGTTTCTTTTACCCCATTTCTTCAGGTTACCTGAAGAAGGGAGAGCATTATGTGTTGAGTTCAAAATGTATTCAAAACACTTCAAGTGAAGACCATATAGTAGGGTGCTCCAGCTGAAATCTACAAAAGTAGGGTCCGAGTGGCAAACCTCTCATATAAAAACGAACATATCTCCTGCAATCAATATACGTTGTAACCATACACACCTTTTTATTATTCGTATCTTTTGGGTGAATTATTTAAAACAATTTGTTTTATCTCATCTGAAGTTGTTTCTTACAGTTTATTTTTCTATTTTCAAACTTTTCCTTAGAATGGTTTCAAAATTTTCAATTTCTTGATTAATTGTATTTTGTTGGC
This sequence comes from Archaeomysis grebnitzkii, assembly GCA_031471125.1. Lineage (NCBI taxonomy): Eukaryota > Metazoa > Arthropoda > Malacostraca > Mysida > Mysidae > Archaeomysis > Archaeomysis grebnitzkii. The sequence goes on along the minus strand of JARUHE010314992.1, from coordinate 10,325 downwards.
AAAAATTAAACATATCTTTGAGTGTGAAGATTTGGTTTGTAAAAGTTATCTTCAAACTAGCTCTTACAGCACTCTTTTTCACCATTCCCCCAATGCCATCACAACTACTTTTCCCGTGACTAGTAGCAAAGAAGTGGGATTCAAATTTCAAATTAAACTCAGTATAATGATGACAAATATTTACAACGATGAATATATTTTACGTTGACCACCACATTCATCAGTAACATAAGGAATCTTGTTGATGTGGGGTTGACTTTTTTAATATACTCAATTCGAAAGTGACTTCTGAAATGTATAAACCATTGTCGTGCTTTGCTTAATGTTGGGGGAGAAGAAGCAGTAATTTGTATGGCACAATTCATTGGTCTCTTGGTCTATAAAGTAATGTATGAACGAGGGTACAGTACACTGTCAATTACCCAAATGTAATCCTTGAGCAGCATCTTTCACAATAAAAAACTCTCTGCAAATTAACCAAGAATTAGCATTGCACGTTTATCTAAACTCTGTTTTAAATGTCTTAAGTATATAGTGATATAGTAATGTCGAGATAAATGGTCAAATTCCTAGCAGCATTTGTTTTTGCTCTAGGCCCATCTCTGGGCGCACGGATTTTGACTCTTCCAGAGTGAAACTTCTGTCTGTTCCAGTCCTCAGGGGGTTTAGTGGGTGCAATTTCCACACTATCTATTAGTTAGCCGCGCTTATTGATTGGTTGGTATTCGTCAGTTATTTGTTACGGCCTTAAAAAGTAAAATTTAAATACGTAAATAAAGTAACATAAAATAAATATTTTTTTTAAATGTAAAATGATAAAATAAAAATGAATGAATGATAAAATGTATCAATAACTGAGTCAATTAAGAAATTTATTTTAGAAAAAATCACAAAGGCTTTCAAAATTGTTTTTATATTTTATTCGGTAAAATTGATTCTCCTCTAATAAACAAGCTTTACTTTTTTAACATTTCATGTTTAAAACATTTAAATTGAAAACTTATATTTATATTTAGACATTTTATCTGAAAACGTATATTCATATTAATATTTAAACAAAAATCTCCAACTAGTCTCGACCTTGGCTATGGAGGGGAAAAAGTTGTGGGTTTTGAAAGATTTTCGGAAACTATTATTGGGTTTAGCTGGAGAGAATTGTTTTTTACTCGCTTTGTCATAAGCTACAATGTTATATATTCATGAATCATGTTTGTTGACTATCTTTAAGTCATTCGATCAAATAATTATTAATAATATATATGCAATCATAGCTAAAAACAGCCTACAATTTTTCAAATTTATTTATTTGAAGTAGGCTACAGAAAATTTTATTGAACAAAACTTGTTCATTACGGCCTTCTAATCTGTGACCAATACAATTAGGATTTTTTCCCAGAAATTAATGTTCATACTCAAGGTGTTATTAATCTATATTTATTTCAAAGAGGATATTCATAGTCTTGTTCTCTGTTATTATAACAGAAATACACTTTTTCAAGACAATTTTTGGTCAAAGAGGATGAAAAAAAAGTACGAGTAAATGCTACTAATTAAAAGTTGTACTTGTGTGTCAAAAAACTTTCTAAAACGTTCAATTTTGTAATACAATTCTATATATTATATTAACATTTTTCTTTCATTTGTTTATAATAAAAATATCTTTAAACCTTGAAAAAAAAACTTTGGTTAATCATGAATTTGATGGTAAATTGGCTAAGTCTAAAAACTCCTAAAATGTCTATTATTTAGAAAAGTATCAATTTTAGGCAAAGAGATCCTTCAGGTATTCTATCTTAGAATCTCCTGTTCTTTCATTTGTTTTAAATAAACTTTTCTCTAAACCTCTAAACCTTCAAACAAAAATCTTGGTTAACCATGAATTTCAAGTTTTTAATAAAATTTATTTTTTAATAAATAAATATTGATTTAATAAGAATCTTTTAATTTTTAGTGATAGCATTGTAGAATGCTATGTTCTTCATTTTCATTTTTCTGTAAAATTAATATTTGTATTAATTTGAAAACAAATGCAAAACTTTGTACACTTCACAATTCATCCACAGTCCAAACAACAACAACATCAACAACAATCAGAGGTCACGTATAGAAGCTGTTCTTTCAAACACAGTTCAATAATAAATGTCACCCGACAGCGTAGATGGTTCATGATAAGATATTATGCATTTAGACTACATATTTTGATGACAAATACGTTTATCTAATGTATTTATAAACAAAATATTGAAGAAAAAATTATATTTATGTAAAATGTTTACAAAGAAACTATTTTATAAATTCCAAATAAGGTTTTAAATGACAATGATAAAAATTTAACCAGGCAAAGACCGTTCAATTACTTTGTAAAAAGTTGCAAACTAATGAAATATATCAAGTTCTAAAACAAAACAATGTTATATTATATTATTCTTTGCTATTGTCTTTCCGCTCTACAGTTGGGCACGTGGTAGTTACTGTTTGTCCAGTCCTTTGGTATTGTCTTTCCGCTCTACAGTTGGGCACGTGGTACTTATTGTTTGTCCAGTCCTTTGGTATCGTCTATCCACTCAAGAGTTGGGCCCCTGGTACTTACTGTTTGTCCAGTTCCTTGGTATCGTCTCTCTGCTCTATAGTTGGGTACGTGGTACTTACTGTTTGTCCAGTTCTTTGGTATCGTCTCTCTGCTCTACAGTTGGGCACGTGATACTTACTGTTTATGCATCCCATTTAATATTGTTGTTTATTTGTCTATTAGTACTTTTGTGTAGGTAAAATAATTATATAATAAAGAGATTCTCTTGACGTTAATAGAGCGTTGGCGTTATAAAACATAAATGTGGTTATTGCTATGAGATCTGTAAACAAAGATTTTATTTGTGAGAAACAAATTATGAAAGTTGTAATATTTACTTCAAAGTTATACAACATAAAATTGTTTTATGTTGGAGACAGAAAGTTTTTTAACATATTTGAGCATTTGGCATTAAACTTTGAATAAATATGAATAATAACATTAAAGTTCTGCCAAACATGAAATACATTTGGTGTGCAACTATTCAATGTAACTATATCAGAAGAGCATCTTCAACTTCATTATAATTGGAAACAATGAAATCTTAAGTTTGCTATTTTCTATTTTCTTAATTGTGAAAGTTACAAATAACTTTGGACTTCATCGAATCAAAAATTATTTAATATTTAATCACAAGTATTTAGATAAGCAAAACTAATAAATAATTAAAATGTGTTTAAAAAAAATCAACTTGTTCGAACTCGTAAAAAACCTTAATTAAATTAATTCAAGTCTTATATCTCGGACTTAATCAGTTTTTTATTTGGCTTTAATTGTAAAATAATTTGTGGGAAATTTTTGTTACGTTCACAAAAAAATGTTTATTACACAGATTTTTATTTTATGTTTTAGCTCCCTTAAAGTTCCTAATTACTGTTTAATTAGTAAACGTAATATGATAATACCAAACAGCAAATTGCCTTTGTTAACTACAAACAATAACATCACGAGAATGAGTAAAAAATAATTGTTATTAAAAAAAATCTCTGAAGAACTTATAATTAGAAACAATTTAGGCCTACCAATTAAATGTCTTGAGCAGGTCGAAATAAAATGAAATTGTTTTGAAATATAAAATGTAATATTTAATCAAATAAAGTGTTTTATAAATATAAAACGTAATATTTAATCAAATAAAGTGTTTTATAAATACAAAACGCAATATTTTAATGAAATAAAGTGTTGTATAAATATAAAACGCAATATTTTATCAAATATAGTGTTGTAAAATATAAAACGCAATATTTAATCAAATAAAGTGTTGTATAAATATAAAACGCAATATTTTAATCAAATAAAGTGTTGTATAAATATAAAACGCAATGTTTAATAAAATAAAGTGTTGTATAAATATAAAACGCAATATTTAATAAAATAAATTGTTGTATAAATATAAAACGCAATTTTTCATCAAATAAAGTGTTGTATAAATATAAAACGCAATATTTAATAAAATAAAGTGTTGTATAAATATAAAACGCAATATTTCATCAAATAAAGTGTTGTATAAATATAAAACGAAATATTTTAATCAAATAAAGTGTTGTATAAATATAAAACGCAATATTTAATAAAATAAAGTGTCGTATAAATATAAAGCGCAATATTTTAATCAAATAAAGTGTTGTAAAAATGTAAAACGCAATATTTAATCAAAAAAAGTGTTGTATAAATATAATACGCAATATTTTAATCAAATAAAGTGTTGTATAGATATAAAACGCAATATTTAATAAAATAAAGTGTTGTATAAATATAAAACGCAATATTTAATAAAATTAAGTGTTGTATAAATATAAAACGCAATATTTCAATCAAATAAAGTGTTGTATAAATATAAAACGCAATATTTATTAAAATAAAGTGTTGTATAAATATAAAACGTAATATTTCATCAAATAAAGTGTTGTATAAATATAAAACGCAATGTTTAATAAAATAAAGTGTTGTATAAATATAGAACGCAATATTTATTAAAATAAAGTGTTGTATAAATATAAAACGCAATATTTCATCAAATAAAGTGTTGTATAAATATAAAACGCAATGTTTAATAAAATAAAGTGTTGTTAAAATATAAAACGCAATATTTATTAAAATAAAGTATTGTATAAATATAAAACGCAATATTTCATCAAATAAAGTGTTGTATAAATATAAAACGCAATATTTAATAAAGTAAAGTTATGTTTATATACTGAATATAAAACGTAATGTATAACTATAAAAAGTAAATATAAAACAAAATTTAATAAAAATAAGAAAAACATAATTCAATATAAATCGTAATAAATTTAAAAAAAATATTGAAAATGTACGTTTGCATAAAGTTAACTCAGTTTGATACCGTTCCACCTGTTGATAATTTTGGACATTTAAATTTGTTTTTGTCAAAATAAAATTGTTAATTAAATTTTACAACTTCAATAAAGTATTGTTAACACATTTTAATCAACTTCAACCTACTCATATTGAGGTAATAAAACGACAATATTTAACAATGCTGAAACGTTTCATTAATTATTTTTATTATTCAAGCTTAGCTAGTAATTTTTTATTACTTTACATATTCGTTTTCAGAATATTTTTATCACATTTGTTTAGTTATGCCCGCAAGATATTGAATAAAATTCATATAAAATAGGTGAAATTAATTTACTGTAAATAAAATTCAACTTATAAACAAGAAAAGTTTCATGCGAACATGTTTTCAACGAATGAAATATTTAAAAAATTTGTAGAAAGAAATGTTTGTATTTATCATAAATAAAATTGCCGACTTCATTTTATGAAAAATCTTAAATGTCAAAGTTATTCAAAATGATGAGAATACATTTTCTAACAAATAACTGTGTTTTAATAATTTTATTACAATAAATTATTGTTTTGAACACATCTATAAACCTTAATAAACTTTTATTTAGTATTTCTTAGGAGGTGATAAAACAAAGCTAAGAGAACCAAAAATAAAATAAATAACTTTGTAAAATTGTAAATATTAGAATATTGAAAAATATTTCCTGATGAATTTAATTAACATTGTTATGGCCCTTATAAATGGATTCATTAATGGACGTTCTAATTATTCTGAAACAAAGAAAATATTCCTTTTTAGAGCTAATGATTTGTTTTTATTTACATTTTTAATTTTTACATTAAATAACTTGTTAAACGGTTCGCGTCCATGTACTTTTTAAGCAGATATGTTCATCTTAATGTACCATCCCGTCGGCAGCAAAATACGAGTATACTGTTTTCAAATAGATAAACAAGAATAATTAAGTTTTAAATTATTTTTTTTAATTCTATACTGTGAAAATCTACCCTAGATTTTCACAGTATGGAAATTTCAACACAAAATAATAACTTATAACTTCATTATTCTTATTTTTCTATTTAAAAATGGTACTCATATTTTACTGCCGCGTCAAGGTGTACATTCATAGTTTTTGACTAAGAAAATCTTTACAATATATGATGGTTCATCAAAAATAATAACTATCCCTCAGTTATTATTTAATACACACACCTATGTTATTTGTTATTTAAATTAATTTAAAACTAGTTTGAAGACTCAGAATATATAATAAACTAATAGAGGTCGATTTATAAAAACTTTAATTTTGTTTTCTGTTGTTTAGATAGATAGATAGATAGATAGAATTTATTTCGTAAATTACATTACAGAGGATTTTTTTTTATTTACAATATATGTACAAGTAAATCTCATTTACATGAGATTAATGTATTCAATTTATATATATATATATTTGTGTACAGCATAATATGAACTTATTGGGCCATCTGTGTGGTAATTATAGGCTACCCAATATTTATTATTTTGCTTGTAATCTAACTTGACGTTTTATTATGTTAGTCTTTAAGTTAGTGAATAAATGGTTTACGATGTTACTCATTAGAGCTTCATTGGTTAGCTATGACTAGGACAAGTTAAGCGGTCAGGAAAATAAAGAATTTGGAGTGGTCCAAGTTCTTCAAGTATGCATACATTTTGTGTGCTTTACGTTAGCATACACAAATAAAATTATCAATATAAATAACGATAAAAAACATCCAACAGGGAATGTTGCATTACCAAACGCCTTATTGATATAACATTAACAGGAAATGTTGTATTACCAAACGCCTTATTGATATAACATTAACAGGGAATGTTGCATTACCAAACGCCTTATTGATATAACATTAACAGGGAATGTTACATTACCAAACGCCTTATTGATATAACATTAACAGGGAATGTTGCATTACCAAATGCCTTATTGATATAACATTAACAGGGAATGTTGCATTACCAAACGCCCTATTAATATAACATGACAGGATTTAGTTGCATTGAAAACTAAACAAGTGATTAAGATGGTTGCTATAGGAACCACAAAAAAAAATTGTTTCACTTTATTTTCATAAAATAATAACTTTCTAGTGTGTAAGTTATTTTTTTATTTCTATATTTTATTTTTAAATTGCTGAACAGTAAACATGTTTGTTAACTGAGATTCGTGTATTTTTATAACTAATAACTTAATTCGATTAAATTATTTAAAATATTTTCGAATATATTGAAAAACAACTTACTCCATTTTGTTTACATGCCTTATAGTCCAACAATTATTCTAAACAAGGTAAATTGTTGGTGTTAATGTTGTGGCTGTTATATAAATAATTGTTTTCCTATAAAATGTCTTTAATTTTTTATATACTGTATTCTTCATTCATTCAATAAACGCATAAAATAATAGTATACTATCTAATAAAATACTATCGAGTCCAGGTTCACAAAAATACAATGTGATTATATAGTTTTAAACTATGATGCATAAATAAACAAAGTAAATATATTTTTTGTTCTTATGAATAATTTAAAAATGAACGTTTCCAATACTTTCCAGTTGAGTATATTATAATGTCTTGGTTTACACTTTACAGTATATACATACACACGAGTTGTATATGAAGAAATTAAAGGTATACATAAGATTAAAATCATATGGTTTATGAAAGTGTAAGACGTTTGACCATGGTTAAAACTTCTAAACAGTTTAATAATATAATCAAGACATATTTAAAGACTCCATTTTTCGTTTATCTTTTTAGTTAACAATTAATTTTAAATCACAGTACATACAACCATCAAAAATAGCTCATATCTTATTTTAACTTAGATTTTAGAACGGGAATATACTAGTCAATTATTATTATATATTGCACAAATAATGTATTTGTTTGATTATTATTGGTTATTTAATAAAGCTAAATGTATTAATTAGTATTTCCCATGATGAAATATTTAATGTTAATTGCTTAGCAAAAAAATTAATTATTAAAAATTACATTTACAAATTTACTTGACTGGCATAAAGTGAAACTCCTGAAACGTGAAACAATAAAGCTTAGAAAGTTCCTAAAACGTAAAATCATGAAACGGAGAAATCCTAAAACGTCCACATCATTTATGTGTATAAGGTCCGTATTTCTTTATGGATCGGAGACTTGGAGCATCACAAAGAGGCTGGAACAGGTTCTCGTGAGCTGCGACCGCAGGACGGATTGAGTGAGCAGTGAAGCGGTGGCGGAGTGGTGTGGGTTGGACCAGTTGGATGTGATCAGGGAGCGAAGACTGAGATGGTACGGCCATGTCAGGAGAAGAGAAGAGGGTGAGAATCTGTGAGATGTCCTTCGCATGGAGGTCTCGGGTGCTCGGCCCAGAGGGAGACCCAAGAAGACGTGGATGGACAATGTCAGAGAGGATATGCAGGCCATGGGACTGAGAGAGGAGGATGTAAACAACAGAGACCAGTGGAGGGCTCTCATAAGACGTCGAACCCCTTAAAACTTAGGGAAAACAAACGATAAATGGAGAAACTAAAGTAAGTAAGTATACAAAGAAAACGTGAAACAAAGGCAGGAGTAACGGTGTTGAATTGGTATGCCTGAAAAAGAGATTCTTCCTATAACGTAGTAACATTTCGGTCTACGCTTCAGGAGTTTTACTGTATTATATTATGCAATATTGTTAATATTTTTTGAGATTATTATTTATTTATTTTAATCTTATTATTATTATTTATTTATTTTAATCTTATTATTATTGTTATTATTATTTCTGTTATAGTTATTATTATTCTTATTATTATTAATATTATTTTTATAATATCAAATGCTTGCAATAGAAGACCATCTGGAGTATATTTCACCGAATTTCAACCCCTTTACCATTATTGAAGAAAATTTAAGGAAATTGGTCACCTAATTTGATGTCGACATACAACGTTTCTTTAAAGGCGATTAATAATATATTAAATACAATACAAAGTTTCAAAACAGTAATGTTTCTTAAAAGGGCGTCAATAATAGTTCAAGTAAAATACAAAGTTTCAAACTAGTAAAGTTGTGTATTTATACATAATATAGATTCAATCATACTTATCCCTTCTTATTGCTGTAGTAATCAGTTAATTATTTATGTTTTTTTTTTTTGTTTTTTTTCTTTTTAATATATTTATTAATGTTACTAAAGAATCGTTGTTAGCGTTAGAAATATTATAATTTAACATTACAATTATTATTTTAAATATATAAAATATTGTATACTTACTTACTAGATAGTTTCTTAACATTCTCAAAGAAGTGTTTTTTTTTTCATTTTTAGGGATTTGTGGAGTAAACAATTTTTTTTTTTTATTTCAGAGAATGTTCATTTAATATAAATGAATGTAGGTATATACATTATGAATTATATATCTTAAATAAAACATTTTCAAAACTTTAGTTTATTGAAATAACTATGTTTTTATATGGACTTGTTGAATTCAGAGCAATGGTTTATGTATCCGTTATAACCCCATAGGGCTTGGTTATGTATTTGTTAGTACACACTTCAGTGATGTATAGATTATAAAGTACAATTATAATTGTTATAAAGTGCAATGTTAATTACTCTGACCCACATCATTGTATTCAACAGCGTATCATAAATACAGATTATAAAACACTTGAAGATATATGGATCGATAGTAGCACAAGTGAGGCAACCCACATCTAAAAAAACATAGAGCTTACCTCACTTGTGCTATTGTCGGTTCATATATGTTCAAGTGTTTCATAATCTTTATTTGCCTCTAAGACAGACTCACAAATATAAAAGAAGGATAGAATACAAAAATGAAGATAATGAAGAAAATTTATATAAATACTGTTTCCTTGCCTTAATCATACACTCACGTACTGAGCAATTGTTTTCAAGACAACAAACTTTTTCTACAGCTTAGAAATATTTATTTTATAAATTAATTAATTTTGTTTGTATATTCACTTACTTAGTTAATCATTCACGTATTCTAAAAACGTATCATTAAAGTCAATAATTATAATCTTAAACCTTAGATGCCAAAGCAAAAAAAATGTTTGAATATTTAAATCTACCTAGGCTTTAGCCTTATTTGTACACAAAAATAAAAACCAATAAGGATATAAATCCATTACGGTGTACACTTAATTTTTTTATAAAATATAAAAATGTAATCCATTCAGTATCAACATTACTGCACAAACATCTCATAATATAAAATAATAAAAAAATAAAAAATACAAACATCTCATAATATAAAATAATAAAAAAAATAAAAAATACAAACATTTCATAATATAAAATAATAAAAAAAATAAAAAATACAAACATCTCATAATATAAAATAATAAAAAAAATAAAAAATACAAACATTTCATAATATAA
>JARUHE010314981.1:1081-11792 GCA_031471125.1 Archaeomysis grebnitzkii | reverse complement strand
TGTTACTTTGATTTTAAATCATAATTTAATCGTTTCAGAACTACATAAACTTAATTTTTAAATTCAGTTATTAATAACTTTAAAAGAGAATAATTTTCTATATTTTTACATAATATAATTCTTGAATTAATCAACCGACATAAATAGACGGCATTGCAATCAATATCAATCAATTGATCACATAAAAAACACATTCATAATTTATAATTTTAGATAACTTCGAATATGAATTGATGCGACTTGTTTTTCATGTGGCAACCCAGAATATACATGTCCTTATATTTAAAAAACACATCCTACCCGCCTAAAAAAGATAAAATCCCCGACACAATAAACTCCACATCATTCACCACATAAAATCATTAAGTCAAAACACATCGACAATTACATAATCAAAAACGTAAATGCAAACAAACAACACAACTCATAATAAGTAGATCCATATGATCCAGAAACACACGAACACACCTAACTAAGCCCAGATGCGAAAACCTCCTAGACATAAGCACAGCAAGTCGCCGCTGTTCACACTACCAACTGCATTACACTTTTGGAAACACGTCATCCTTTATTGTCGCAATTTTTCCCACCGTAGCCAATTCTATTAATTTTCAATCACGTGCCATGTGGAGGTTTGGAGATAGTCAATTAAAGTATCTGGATATCTCGGCTATACTGGTCTCCTCCCGAGAGGAGAAGCTAGGGACAACTAGTAAATAAGTGATAGTGAAAAAACAAACTTATAAATATTAATTTTAAAAAAATTAATAAAGATTACTAAAAAATAAAGAAAAATAAATTTATAAATAATACTAAAATGTAAAAAATAAACTTATATTACTAAAAAATAAAAATGCATTACACAAACCTCAAATTTAATTTTGGACAAAAGTTATTACTAACGATTTCACGGTTTGCAGTAAAAAGAAAGTCAAAATAACGCAACAAAAGAAAAATTAAGAAAATAACTGAAAAATTAAGAAACTTTACATAGCCAAGACCTTAATTATTAGATTACGAGACACGTCTGAATTACTTTGCCCCTTACAAAGTGGAATTTTTACATGCCTTGGTTTTATTTTACTTTTCACTACATGTGTTCATAATTTATTATTCATTTTATTACATAAATTCTGAAAATAATGTCAGGAGAGAAAATTTGACCCGAATATTTTTCATCTAAATTATCAACTTATCTTTTATTTAATATGTAAAACCGTTTCGTTGATTAAATTTTAGGAAACAATTTCATTTTTTAATAATCTTATGAACATTGATTAATTCTATTAATCGCATTATTGAACATTCAATTATATCAACCCTACTTATGACCATCAATTAATTCTATTAACCGCAATCACTATCAGTGAAACCATTGGATGAATAGTGAAAAAGGAGTCGACGTAAATTGAAGTAAAAGAAAAAGATTCGTCAAAAAAAACAAAAACAAATATTATTGCTATTTATTCATGACTGTTAAATTTGATATTTTTTTTAAATCTTGAAAACAACAACAATTCTTGAATTGCATTTCTCCCATAGAGTTGAAATGAATCAAGAGGTTCAGTCGAGCTCCATCCTTCGGTGGGTTATAAATTAGAAGATTGTGGTTCGTAAATTAATCAAGGAAATAAATCTAACAAAAATAAAGTGTAGTCCAAAAGGATCGATTTCAACCCTAACTTCAATGTATTTAATCCTTCATTAGAGATTAAAAAGTAAATGTTTCCTCAATTTAATGTTGTCGTTGCCATGGTAACAAAAACCTGCGATTGTTCCATCTTGTGTTGTCGTTTCTTTGGACCGAACTTTCTAGTCGGTTTGTGGGACAATTTAGTTGGGATTTGATCACCTTCATAGATTATAATAATTAGACCGATTCTAAAGTCTGGCCAGTGTTGAGAATATATTGTAAACCTTTTAATTATTTGGAAAATCCAGAGATGATACCTCAAAAAATGTTCTATATATGGCAAAATATAGGAGCTTGGGTATGTTATCTCAATGTTATCCATTCTTTTTGAAAGTGACGAACAGTACTATGTTTGGTCCCAGTAGATTGATAAGGAGCAAGATGGATTTTATAGGTTTACCAACAACTACTTTGAATAATACAAAATAACAATCCATAAAAACCTGAAGTCATGTTTTCATTTAGTTTTCACAGCCTCTCAATCAAGTTGATCTGTTTGTCTTGCCTCAGATTATTTCAATTTTCTCCGTCGGATGGATAAATTCAGTCATTTGGCCACCACAGACAATGATTCTGATGATGATAATGATGATGATAATAATAAGAATAATAATAACAATAACAAGAACAAGAACAACAAAAACAAAAGTAATAAGAATAAGAATAATAATAACAAGAAAACAACAAAAACAAGAGTAATAATAATTAACAAGAGAAAGCACAATACAAATAATAAGTGGTAATGAAGATGTTTTACCTTCAATGCTAAACTTATCGATCAAAATGACAAATAAACTTTTGAACAAAACTGCTGGCCACTTCGCATCTAAATCTCACCACTTACCACCTAGGATGGCAGCAAAATCCATTACAGTGATAGCAACATGAGTGGTCATTAACATTTATAGATTCACAAACACACCGCAATCCATTGAAACATTGGCGGTTTTATGTAAAAAATGTATTGCATCAGTCAACTAGCTATATCACAAATAATATATACATTTTTAGGTAAATGTTTTTGGTGTTTTAACTAAATGCTATTTTTGTATGATAAATAAATGTTATTTTTGTATCATAAATAAATGTTATTTTTTTATCATAAACAAATATTATTTGTGCTAAAAATAAACTCCAAATGTAAAACATTTTCAACAGGTGAACCAATAACATTTTCTATATTTTACATCCAACAAAAAAATTGACATTCATCAACTGAAGCATTGAACCAAATAGACGAAAACACGTAATCAATGGAATAATCGAACGGGATTTTAATTTGCTGTTTATTGCTTAACTAAAACATTTGTATCACACCATTCAGTTCCTTTATTAAATTTGCTTCTTTAGCTATATTAAACTGTAAGTTAAACATTATCCGCATTTGGTACTTTCATGCTAGAATTTTAAAATACCATTTCACGAACGATAGAATCATATTATTTTGTAGAGTATTAATGAACACGATAACACAATGTAACATTGAAATAAAAATTAATAAATAGATATTAAACAATTTATTACAACTTGGTAGTTATTTTTTTTATGAAAGAACTTTTATTTTAAATTTTACAATGAAATACATTGCATGACCGGATGAAAATAAAATAAAATTTAATTCCACCACTTTGTTTTTTCTCAACAAACGTTTTCAAGTTTATTTGTACAAAACATCACCACTCGATCTCTTTCAACACATCAAAACAGTCATTTGATATTAATTTCGGCAGAATTTGTTAAAACTTTTCTACAATTGTATATTGTGTAGATCCATGAAAATTTTTCTTTTGATAATTTATTTCCGTAAGAACCATAATTATAAATTATTTTTAAAACTTTAATTTCACATAAAACAAAACTAAAAATAATATTCCCGCCAACGACGCAGCCAATCAGGAGCGAGAGCGCCGCAGCCAATCAGCTCACCTGCACCGATTCCCGCCAATTGCGGTGCGAGTGCGGAGTACTCATCAATCCTCGACGCCCGACGCGCTACTGGAGAGCCACGGAAAAGCAAGGCTGGGAGCACGTGGCAGTGACGTCATAAACAATGGACACGTTTTGGTTGTGGTGAATGTAGTTTTAATTCACTACATTTGGTTATATGATAATTAATAACCGAAGCATTATATGTAGTGTATTATATTATAATAATTAACTATTTTCAGTTTATAGAACACTTACTGCTCAAAATTTCTATAACTATATTGCATATTATAATTATTTACAAATTTAAGTTTATATCATACACTAATCGAGTTAATATAATTATATATCATTATATATCAATTCACTAATTTCAGTTTATAGAATCTTTATGCTCGAATTTTTATAATTATATGTCATATTATAGTTATTTAATAATTTCAGTTTATAAAATATTTACTGATCGAATTAATATAATTATATATGATATTATATCAATTCACTAATTTCAGTTTATAGAATCTTTATGCTCAAATTTTTATAATTATAGGTCATATTATAGTTATTTAATAATTTCAGTTTATATAATATTTACTGGTCGAATTAAAATAATTAGATATCATACCATAATTATTTACTAATTTAAATTTATATAATATTTTAATAATCGTATTATGATAATTATATATCATATTATATATACTTACTAATCTCAATTTATATGAGACTTACTTTTAATAATTTTATTAATTGATTTTAAAGAAATGTTCTCTCCTTTATTGACAAAGGCGATGCCTGAATAATAATTGTGAAGCGCAGTAGAAAATTATATTTAAGATAATTTTAGAGAAGATGTTGTATTATATTGTACAGTCAGATTATTAGAATTATGTATCCTATTATAATTATTCACTAATTACTATTTGTGTACTATTCACTAATCAAATTAATAAAATCATATAACATATTATAATTATTTGCTAATTTTAATTTTTATATTATTTATTAATAGGATTATCAAAACTGTTAATCATATAATAATTATTTATTGATTCCAATTTTTATAATATTTATCGAATTATGATATTGTCTGTGTTCATTATTAGGTTATAATCATTAACCAGATTTAAATGAATCAATAACTGGAAAAAACATTTGACTGGAAAAAGTACTTTAAAAGTAAAATAGCTTTAGTAAAAAAAAACTGACAAGATGTTTTCTCTAAAAGGAAAACAACTTTACAAATTAGAAATTGTTTTGAGATCGATTAAACTGAATGTCAGCTGATGCATCAAGTAAAACAGGATCAATATCCGAATCAAGAATGTTTCACTTGAATGCTAAGACAAACATTGATCTCACGAATTTTCTCGGTGACCATATATCTCAGAAGGAAATATTTCAAAATAATGACCAATCTGATGGTAGGTGATCAAGGGATTATTTTTAATATTGGGGACAAGAAATAATCCCCAGATTATGTTGAGTCTTTGTCTGAGTACATTAGTTCAATTCTTAAGAAAATTATATTCTCAAAATAATCAAATTGTTAAATATCAATTGAATTAAAATAATTATATTTTTCAACGCTTGTTAGCAAATGTTACAGAAAAAGATATGAATAATGAAAAATAAATATCTTATAACGAAGGATTTGAATTTAAAGTTAGGCATGACTAAATAATTGAGCTACACAAAATTTTCTATATTTCATATAATTAATGGACCTTTATCATATGGTTCTATGAAGTTTATACATTTGTACGAAACTTTAATTAACTAAATTTTGAATATTTATAGCGCAAATATTTAAAGACGTGAAAATAACAAAAGTCTATTCAGGTATTTCATGGATAGTAAATGCAAATAAAATGGCTACTAAACAACAAAAATATATTTAGATATTTATTTTGTGTTCAGTAAACTGGATACAAAATAAGTTTGAAATTCGAAAGACATACAATCAAACATGAGTAATTATTTTTATAATTGTTTTCAAGAACCATGACATTTTAAATATTAAATTGTAAGATTTTAAACAAACTTAATTCAAATACATTTATGTTTAGAAAGATATAAATGCTAACGTACTATTTCAATTTTTCAGTTTTAGGTTTTCTAAATATTTAACATTTCAATTCTATCATTTACAATAAACCGATCACATCTATATCAAACTAGTAATCCACGAACCGGACGGTTCAAATGTCTCGCGATGATTCATTCAGTAACTTTAAAAAAATTCTCTAAAAATATCAAATCAAAAATGGTGTTACAAAGTGAGAAAACATCATTTTAGAAAAAAATCACCTTAGATACTTTTAATGTGTACTTCATTTCCAATCCATTGATGCATAAATAAAAACAAAATATGAAAACAAAATTTGTTGAAAATTTTTTCTACGTTATTTTAATAAAAAAATGTAGATGAAAAGTGAAAAAATCAAATAAAAATACCTAGTAATATAATAATACCAATAACTAAGCCTATATGATAAGAAATAATAGTATAGATGATATATAAGCATTCAAGTCATTGTCTAACGTCGCCGACGACGACGACATCGGAATTGCTACGCCTATGTAGAGCTTCGCTACGCACGCTCGACAAAAACTAGAACGATTATTTAGGATATAAGATAGTATTACAAACAGGGTGCCAACAAATATTTTTCCATTTTAAAGAGGACGTTTGTTTTTGATCGTTAAGTTTTTATTGTAAAAGGACACTTTGTGATAATTTTTGGGTAAAGAGGACGAAAAAATCTTAAAGGACAAAAAAAATTTTTGTACCATGATTACAAATGTTCATTGGTGAAGTATAATGTATTAACACGTACATTAAATTTATTCAATGTGTTTTCTTTACGTACTCAGTGGTTTGCACCATCTAGGAAATACTAAATTATTTTGTGTACACATTTCAGTGCAAAATAATGAGTAAGACAAAGTAAAAATTCGGTTGATTCAATTTCATGATTTAAACTCATTTATTTGAAATATAAAGTATTAATTGAACATATTCAACATTGTAGTAGACAAATATGAAATGTTCACTCTTATGAAACATGAACATTAACCTTAAATTATTTTCAAGTTTATTTGAAGCGATCATTGAAACACGTTGGTGCAGCTGAGCAAAACAGGCATTCAATAAAACAGTTTTTGGAGCCCAAATAATTATGCAAATTGAATAACTATTTAGTGTGATTTTAGACACGAATATAAAAACTTGAAGACCATTAAATATGCAAAGTAGGGACAATGATCATCAAATGCAAATATAAATAAGGCTTTAAATTGAATTCCCTCTCCCCCCTTAACAGATGACGCAATCCCTATACTTAAGTTATGATCACAAGTCGATTAAAATTCATACAATAATCAAACGATTAATTATTTTTTACATCAGTAAATTGGCATATTTATGAGCCATTTGTATCGATTACAGTAAACTTACATGTTCATAGAGTTTGGATTTTACAAAAACAATTTCATTGAAAGCTAAAAAAAATAGTAAAACTAAAAGTGATCAACATTAACTTTGATTTATTTTAGCCCGCATAACATTAGTTCTTAAGATATTTTTTTTCAAATTCTGTAATGCCCTACTAGTAATATTATTTAGAAAACATCGTATATCAGTTTATTAATACAATTTACAGGAATGAAAAACACAATAAAAATGAAAATCGAAAAGTAAAGAAAGACAAAAAGAGGAAGATTTCAGAGTGGATAAATAAACAAAATGATTTCGATACTTGCCGCAAAAAACAATAGTTGGAGGCAATGTATCTTAGCAACATTCCACACTTGTGCAAAAAGAAATGTTGCCTTTGGCTGTAATGGAATAATAAAACTATCGGATTATTCAAGCTTGTTTTTTGTGAAAACAATCAAACTTGCTAAAAAAAAATTGAAATGGCCGTTTTGGTTTATTTAATAGTTTGAAGTAATGTAAGAGCCGGGAAACTATTAAAAGAGTGGCCACCAACTGATAGGTTACCGTGAGCATAACTTTTGAAAAAGTGAAATGTTTGCAGTTGTTCCTCATTTCATGTAATGTGCAAACTAGTTTCAAATACTATAAACGAACCGAAACTTTGTTCCAACTAGTGAAAACACATCTCATGGGAAAACAATTTTCTCACTTAACTATTTTTTATAAAATTTGATTTCTTGGCCATGTCGGGTCGATCACATTGGCGACCGAGGTTTCATTCCCAAGGCTGAATATTTTGGACTATCAATATTTCTCGGTAAATTTTTTTTGTGTGAAGGATATAATAACAAACAATCTGAGATATAATATAAAACAATCCATCTTCAATCTGTCTTTTTCTAACTACAAAAAATATATATTTCTCACAACAACAATTTTAAAAAATGTACTGTATAATTGTACAGACAACTACATATTTTTTATCTGAAAAGGCAAAAACCAAAGGAAATGAGAAAAACGTAGCAAAGAAAAGAAAGAAAGAAGTGCAAGATAAATGAGAGAAATAGGAATTAACGTTACAAAATATGAAACTTCTCTTTCGACTCTCTTTCAATCTGCTTCTACTGTCAGTCTTTATTTCTAATCGATGTTCCTCGTTTTAAAAATAATAACACATATTTTGATGGATTTAAAAAGTTAGCTTATTTATTTATTAGCGAAAGATTGACCAGACGATTCGGCTGAAACTTTGGTGATAGCAAATGACCTTGACACTACTATGGACTATCTCTTTTCCTAGCAGACAATTTGTGTTATTTTATGCTTTTAATTTCACTGCAACAACGAAATAGATTCAAAGGTAATTCAGTTGGAACAATCTAAAGTAAGTGTGATTACAATAAAAACAATTAAAAACATTACGTTGGTAATGTAATCTAACTAGAATGTTTATAGTGTATACACATAGGTGTGTGCGTGTACGAACACGCACCAACTCACACAAAAATATCAGTTTTATCAGCAGCTGCAGAATTGTATAGCAAAGAGGCGTTAATATTAATATAGAATGAGGTAAACCTGGCAGTAATAAACTTGCCTTGCATCTGACATTTATATCATTGCCAATATAATAGTTTGCATGTAACACAATCTAACTATTTATTTTGTTTTTCCGAAAATTATCAAGTCTATACTTTTACAGTAAAAATAAACTTTGTATTTAATTATAATTAGATAATTATATCAACAACAGGTAATACAAATATACAATAACATAAAATTAAATAAAAAAATATTCAAACAATTTGACTTTGTAATTAAAAACATGAAAAAATATAAACCAAAACTAAGTATCGATATCTAGCTACGCTATATTACATCGAATTGTTTTCATTCTATAAGGTAATTAAAATTGAGAAAAAATTGGCTTTAAAAGGATAGTATCCATGGACCTGTACTGAAAGTATCAACAACTAATAGTTCATAGTTAATATTGTTACTTAAAACCTAAATTCCACTGCATAAATTCCTTCTTAACTCGCGTGACTAGAGTCCTACTCCAATCTCCGAGTTTATAGCCCGATTAGTTCTGAATTCACCTTGGGTGTGTTTACCCAGAGATGGAGGGATCATGCCGTAGGTTCCATCAACCAGCAGAGCTTCTTAACTGATTCGAACATTTTAAAAGTTTATCATCACGAAATCGAAAAATTTAAGCCTAATTAAAGACCAGAACAAGATTAAATATTATTTATTTCTTCACGTCATAATTCCATTTCACGTGAAAAACACGAGATGTCCCCATTAAAAATTTATTTAAACATTTTCTTTACTTACTCCAGTTGACTCTTTGTTTATTCTTTTGTTACGTTGTTTATTCCTGTGTTTATTCCAGTTATCTCTTTGTTTATTCATTTGTTACGTTGTTCTTTGTTTGATAATTTTCCATGTTGTTGTTCTTCTGTATAGCTTTTATTTTTGTTGGTGCTTTTCATCTACAAGGAACATTTAAGCTTGTTCTTTCAATCTTCAATTGTTTTCTTTGCTGCTTTGACCTGTCGTATAAAACAAATAAAAAAAACTTGAACGACCAAATTAGTTTAAAATTGTTTATATAAACAAACTATTTACTTTAAGAGTCTTGTGCTCTCATTTCGAGTGGCTTGGCACGAACATTTTCCAGATGATTTGTTGTTATTGTTGTCAAGTATATTAAAGATACAAATATTTCTGCATTTAATCAATTAGACAACATAATGAAAGACAGTCGATCCGGAAACAAGTAAACACGATAATGAAATTTGTTTCATCGGCCGATTAAAGTGATCACTTTTTCAATGAATTGCACATCCGGTAGAATTTATTCATCAATATTATTAAAACAAAACCGTTATGAAGGTCGCATAAAAAGTGAATCATTCATAAATACCTTTGAGCCGTTCCAGTGGATTTGGACCAAGTTTATAACATTTAAATGTAGTCAAAATTATTATAATATTAATTTGATCACGTATAATAATAATAAATATTGATTGCATAAGCATGGTTCGGCATAAATTGTTTAATTAGTTTTTATTGAATTACGGTTGCTACGTGAAACATTTTTTTATTTAAATTATAATCTTATAAAATTTCGTTGAATATTTAATAATGTTTTTACAATGCTATACTATCTACAGTAAAGGTTACCACTGCTTAAAAAATTGGAGTTGACATGAAAAAGCAAAGAAATTTTAATGGAAATATTGCAAGCAACCAACAAATGTAGATAAGACTAAAAATGTAGAGAATGAACAATGAATGACAAAAATTACCGGCATTACTATTGTTCCCTTAGTCACTCAGAATTCGCTCTTAAAACTACATGAACAGTGACATTGCCATAAAAATTATGAACATGTTTTAGCAAAATAATAAATTAGCATTCATGTTAACGGAGTTCTCATTAAGGACAAACATATGATATTAAAACTTAAATTTTTAGATATAATAGGGCATCCATCGACCAGAGGTAACAAATGGTTTCAGTAAAAGACAAAAACCTCAATGACAGATTAATTTAACTTTTAAATAAACCGAAATAAAAAAAATTAAAATTTGTCTCAACCTCTTATGTAAAGTGCATTAAAAATCATCACTTTTAGGGGGGG
>JARUHE010314970.1:0-11793 GCA_031471125.1 Archaeomysis grebnitzkii | reverse complement strand
TGACAAAGGTTTTACAAAATACAACGTTTTAATAACGTTTATATTGGGTTTGTTGCTTAACAAACCTCAGTTCAACTTGGAAACAATGGTTGAAACAACGTTGGTTGCCCACTGGGTTACCTTATTCTAAATAAACATCATGTAAATTTAAAACAAAAAGGTAATTTTTAAAATTTGTAAAATTTCCTCTCAGATCGTTCAGAATTGATATTTCTTCATTTGATTCTAAGTAAACATTATTTTAAAATGTAAAACAAAAAAGTTTTAAGTCAAATTTTGATTCTGGTTAGTCTTGTGATAACTTAACAAGTTATTTTTGAAAAAACCTAAAATTTTTGTAAAATGCTTTATTTGTGAAAGTTGTTTGAAATGAAAAGTTTTTAATTTAAATTAAGTAAAATTTGTTTAAAATCAAAAATTAAATTCAAATAAAAAATGTTCGGCCTTTCTAGATTCACAATTATAGCAAAAGCTATTATTTAAAAAAAAACATAAATTTATGTACACATTTTTAAAATAAAAGTTTTTAAGTTCTTCATTTTATTCTAATTCAATATTCATGTAAAATGGAAAATATAAGTTTATTAAGAATTAATAGTTCTTCAGTGAATTATTAGTGAATATTGTTTAAAAATCAAAAATCAAAAAGTTATGAACACATTTTTGATTTTGGACCACTCTTTTTGTATCACCCTTCTTACAACAGATATTATTACAAAACATTATACATTTTTCAAACATTTTATATAGTAAATGTTGCAAGAGAATTTATAATTCTTCATTTTGTTTCAAGTGAACATTCTTGTGAATAAAAAAAACAAAAGTTGATTTTTCTAATCTTGCAAAAACACACAGCAAAGCTACTAATTAAAACTATACATTTTATAATTATAAACTTTAATGCAGAATAATAAAAATAAAAACAAAAATTCTAAATAAAAATTGCTGTAAAGTCAATAACAAGAAAATTTAACCAGACGACGACAATTACAATTACAACGACAGAAAAACAAACCATACATAGAGCTTTCTCTCACTTTGTTCACACGCTCAATAAAAATGAGAAAACTGAAAGTATTTTCTATCTCATGTCTTTTTTTGTAATAATAAACAAATATATATTTATATTTTTATATTATTTGCTGCTTCATACAACAATAACAATAGTTTTAGTTATAAATTATAAATAAAAATACAATTACAATGTTAATAGTAGATAAATAAGTATATTTAACCCAGTAAAAAAATACAAAAGTGGATTACAATGATTCGACTAGGTAAGGCAAAAACTATTATATTTATATATAAAAGGAGAAGTGTGTGTGTGTGTTTGTCTATGGTTATGTATGTATGTGTGCGTGCGTGCGCGCGCGCGTGTGTGTGTGTGTGTGTGTGTGTTTGTGTCACTAAACTCTAGAACAAGGAAACTCAGAGTTTTCTATTTGTGTATGCATGCATATGGATTATATTCCATGAATAGTCATAGGCTATAAAAATATTTAACATCCCTGGGTTAACTTGACATTTCTCTCAATGTTTAAAATTTTTTTTTAAAAAAAGATTTGTATATCATTGTGTTGGGTAGAATAAAATATATTTATGTTTGATTATTAAAACATAAATGAGCTTTAAGAAAACGTTAAATAGGTTAAAGTTTTTACAACACTTTCTCTCCCACTAATAACTTATTTTAAGAAAATTGACGTGTCTGACATAGTTTAGTAGGTAAGACCTTTATTGAAATGATAGAAAAAATGAAAATCATAAATATTTTCAGTGTATATTAAATCATAAACAAGTAAGACATGAAGTGAAAATGTGAGAATGTCTTGAGTGGTGTTTGTAAATGATACAATATTATAGTTTATTATAAAACCTACTTATATGAGGCAGAGTCATGTGTGTCTGTGCCTGTAAACACAGAGGACAAAATTGTTTTATGATATGTATATGGCTATACATAATTATTTTTAACACCCTTCAGGAGATGGTTAGCGTTTGTTTGATAAAACCTCCAATGTTAACTCCTACGGCAATGTGTTAGGCAATGAGCAAAGTTCATTCTTATGGAATTTATTTTGATTGAGCTAACGATAGCTATCGCGAGCATGATCAAGCGCAACCCATGATAACAAAAATCAGCAACAAAAATAACAAACATTTTAGTGTCAATATACCGAGTTGCTTCGCTTCACTCGCGATGCACAACAACGCGCTGTTATTATTATAAAATTTGGTGAAGCTTATTAGCCTAATTAGCCTAATTAAGCAGCCTCAAATTTTGAATAATAAACAGTTTATAATTAGTTATTCATTAATAAACGAGAGGAGTGAATATGAATATGCAAAAACATTTGAGTTATTGGCAAATCAATATTGCTTTGACGAGTAAAACAAACTACAGTTTGGTAGTTTCGTAATTCTGGTTCAACAAATATGAATGTTTTTTGATCTTGACAGAAAATGAAAGAAACTAAGGTTCAAAAGTTCAAATGAAATATCTCAATAAACTCTACTCAATGATACAATTGTGGATTAAACTAGCAGTAAACACTGACTGAATAAAACACAAAAGATGTCTAAATTGTGGCGTGGACTGTACAAATGTTGAAAAGTTTTTATAAAATTTAAATTATTTTTTTATTCAAATAATATTGATTCAAAACATTTATGAAAGTTCCAACAACAATTGTGTCAACTTTTTACTTTATTCTTAGCTTCCAATTATCCATTAGACTTCAGGAGACGAGTTCGTCCATACAATGTATTTGAATATTTCAGTCTTTACGGCAACAAACTTTCCGCTCGAAATGCAGCACTTTTCGCGATAAGACAACAATTTCACGATAAGGCAACAATTTCACGATAAGGCAACAATTTCACGATAAGGCAACAATTTCATGATAAGGCAACAATTTCATGATAAGGCAACAATTTCATGATAAGGCAGTAATTTCACGATAAGGCAACAATTCATCAACATGCACTGAACACATATTGTGATGCCTTTCCAATATTAACAAAAGATATTTTACGTTTGGCCGTTTCTTCAAATTTGTACCCAACAAAATATTTAAGCAATGTAGACATTATTTTTTAGTACCTTATATATGTTTTATAAAGTTTGAAATAATGTATTTGTTTAACATAAAATTACGACTGAAAATGTTTTGAAAGCAAAAAGCCATTTTCAACGATAATGCGGATCTAGTTTAGATCTGAAGGTACGTTTTGGTGGTCAACACTATCAGATCGGATCGTTTAAAATCGAGCGGGAAAGCAAAGTTTTTGTTCAAACGAGGGTTTTGCACCATCTGGGAACGATCTGAAAATCATCAAGGCAATATCACCTAGATCCAAAAATGGAATTTGCAAATAGAAAATTTGTTTCAGATTCGCCCAGCACCATCACATGATAAACAATAAAAAAGAGGTGGAATATTGAGAGAAACAAAATTATGAAGAATATTGAATATTTAAAAAGCTTCAAGCTGCTTAGAATTAAGTATTGTTTTTTTATTATTTCAAAAGTTTGCTGATAAACAAGTTGTAGGCCTAAATAATGTTTTCTAAATTATTTAAAGGTTATTACTACTTTGGATATAAGTTTTATTATTATTCAAGTATTGCTCTTACAATTTATTGAAAAAAAAATCATTTTTAGGCGCACATTAGTAATTTTATGAAAATTTAGTTGAAAGTCATTTCAAATCCTAAACCAAAATGGCGTCAAATGTACACACTGGTTTGTAATAAAAAGTGGTTGAATCAATCGTGCATATTTCTGGCCATGGTTAGTTAGCGGATCGGATTCGGGTCTTCAGCAGATTCTAATGTTACGCAAAAACGCACCTTCAGTTCAATAATTAGTATTTATGTTCAGTTAGCTGCTCATAAAATTAGAGCCTGTTCAAAATATTCTTGAGATAATTTTTTATTAAATTTGTTTAATCAATTTTTATTAAACGATTCAATCAATCAAATTTGCGATTATTGTGCTGTTGACTGTACCTTTCAACAAGCAGCCGTATTAACTTTATCCTATCACAAACTTGATTAAATAATAATTGGAATAATTGAAACAAATCACCTAAAATAGATGACTTAATAATTGAAATAATTGAAACAAACCAGTTAAAATAAATTACTTAACTACTTAATAATTGAAATAATTGAAACAAATCACTTAAACTAAATTACTTAATTATTTAATAACTGAAATAAATTACTTAATAAACCACTTAAGATAAATTACTTAATTAATTAATAACTGAAATAAATTATTTAATAAATCACTCAAATTAAATTACTTAATTAAGTAAGAATGGAAATAAATTACTTAATAAATCACTTAAATCAAATTACTTAATTAATTAATAACTGAAATAAATTACGTAATAAATCACTTAAATTAAATTACTTAATTAGTTAATAACTGAAATAAATTACTTAATAAATCATTTATAATAAATTATTAAACTAATTTATAAAGGAAATAAATTATTTAATAAATCACTTAAATTAAATTATTTAATTAATTAATAACTGAAATAAATTACTTAATAAATCACTTAAAAAGAAAATATTTAATAGTTTAATAACTGAAATAAATCATTTAATAAATCACTTAAATTAAATTATTTAATTAAGTAAGAATGGAAATAAATTACTTAATAAATAACTTAAATCAAATTACTTAATTAATTAATAACTAAAATAAATTACTTAATAAATCACTTAAATTAAATTACTTAATTAACTAATAACTGAAATAAATTACTTAATAAATCACTTAAATTAAATTACATAATTAATTAATAACTGAAATAAATTACTTAATAAATCATTTAAAATCAATTATTAAATTAATTTATAAAGGAAATAAATTACCTAAAAGAAATTATCTAATTAATTAATAACTGAAATAAAATGTTTAATAAATGAATTAAATTAAATTATTTAATAAATCAATTAAATTAAATTATTTAATTAAGTAGGATGGAAATAAATTACTTAATAAAGCACTTAAATTAAATTACTTAATTAATTAATAACTGAAATAAATGACTTAATAAATCAATTAAATTAAATTATTTATTTAAGTAATAATGGAAATAAATTACTTAAACAAAATTATTTAATTAATTAATAACTGAAATAAATTACTTAATAAATTACTTAAATTAAATTATTTAATTAATTAATAACTGAAATAAATTACTTAATAAATCACTGAAATTAAATTATATAATTAATTAATAATTGAAATAAATTACTTAATAAATCACTTAAAGTAATTTATTTAATTAATTAACAACTGAAATAAATAAAATAAATTACTTAATTAGCTAATAACTAAAATAAATTACTTAATAAATTATTTAAAATAAATAATTTAATTATTAATGATTGAAATAAATTAATTAAACTGTCAAGGCAGCCAAACGATTAAATAAGTACAATAGTTTCAGAAAAAAAGGAAAAATTGGAAAATGTACAAAAAATGAACGTAAAATCTAATAAACTTCCGCACAAATAATTCGTAAATTAATTTATTTGGTCTCACGACCAAATTTCCAAATGAAAGAGAACCATTTTATTAAAAATGTTTAAAATTAAGGAATTGTTCCTCAATTCAAACAACCCACGCAAGAGGCGAAAAGATTATTCTCAAAAATTTATTTTCCACTTTCACGTTAAAACTTTGAGTTGTTTATTTTATTGGTTTGAATTGTCAAATCATTTTTGAAAAAACTAAAATAGTATCACTTGGAAGGAAAAACAAAAATATTAACACATACTTACACAACCGTTCTCGGGCATATTAAATACAATATTTTGGATGTTTAGATGTTTAAATATTAGACTAATTATCGAAATTACAATTAAAGTTCAATACTTCAACAGCCGTATTTACTTTATCACAAGCTTGAGCTATGCACCTTATAGCAAACGTTCGTAATATGTTTGTCGGTTTAATAATAGGATTATTTGGAAGTTGGTGAATGGTTTTATATAAAAGGTTTTACTTAGATAACGGGTGTTCATAAACGTTCAAGTTTAACAAATTTTTTTGGTTGTTGTTGTTGGCAATGTTTTCTCTAATGTTTGTTGACCAGGATACAAAGAGACAAAGATCTTGAGATAATTTTTCATATCCGAAACTATTTAGAAACAGCTCAAAGACGCTTTGGTAGTCACTCTACATAGAAAAAAGGAGATAAAGAACGGTGCATACATTTTTGAGTATTTCTCTTCTGTTCACAGCCGATGAAATTTATGAAGATCTTTTTAATCGGTTAAATAGCTGGCCGAAGAAGCTTTACCGAAAAGCCAAAGGGGTTTCCGAAGTGACGAATGTACGAATGACACGATATTTTGCCTGAGCCAATTAAAAAAATGCCGTTAAACAAAGAAAAGATATTTAAATAGTGTTTTTAGATTTTAAAACGGGATTTGACATGGTCCGTAGGGTGCTGGTGTGGTTAGTACTACCGATTTTAGGAAGCCCGCCAAAGTTTGTTAAAATTGTAAAATAGTTCCTGTCACTGAAACATGTTGTTACAGAGTGGCAGTTCTGGAAGTATTATTTTGACATTAGGAACAGTGCGAAAATTCGAAAAACTTTTAAACAGAAAGCTTTTATATGAAGGTGATGTGGGATTTGTATCGCACAGCATAAAAGGAGTTCAAAGAATAACCTCGAAAGGTATGCGTGTTTCTAAAATGTTTGGTTTGGAAATAAGTATCTCAAAAACAGAAATGCTATTTCAACAATACAATAAAGTCAGCCTAGAGTAGATGGATCTCCTCCAAAAACAGTGCAGAAGCGCAAATACCTAGGTAACCACGGCCACGTTGGTATGAGGTTGACATATGAGAAGATAGAGGGAGAGACCGAAAAGGCTGGAAAAGACCTGGTCAACAATGCAACCGATGTTGTCGAACAAGCTAGAGAAGAAGGTTACATCTGGCAACATAGATCCAGAATCAGACATATATTGTGGACGCAAGTTTCAACAAAGTTGCATTGGACTACCGACGACGATTTCATTTAAGAAACACATAAACACATTTTTATTTAAACTAAGCTCTGACAACTCAAGAAATATTTTAGGAACTAAATCAACGTCGACTCTACCAGCGACGTTGACTAAATGATGAACAAGCAGAGGAACATAATTTCTTTTAATTCTTAAAAATAAATACAAGTTAAAAAATGATTACAGTTTAATCCATTTGGAATTTGTAATATATTTAATTATTATTTTAATAATCAAACATGAACATTTACATATTATTTTATCATTTCAACAAAGATCTCAACAACTTAACTTAATCAGACATAAATCTTATTAAAAAAATTTTGTTTATCAATTTTAAATATTATTTTCCATATTTTATGATTTACAATAACACTTTTACAACTACCTCTGCGAGATCAACACGAAGGACGTTTTTCCCATTGGTAATTAACCTCATTTATCATAAAAATAATAATATATGCATTTCTAAGGAAAAATAGGTTGACACCATAGACATAATAAACGTATACTAACTCTATGGTTGACACTATAATTTTATCTTATCGATGATACTCATTAACAGTGAGTTAATTAACGTTACAAATAATAAGTAAACTACAATTGTATATATTAATATAAGAGGAACTTTTATATATTTATCTGTAAATATTTACACCAGAAGATCACGGCCACCAATGTCTGGCTTGCAATAAAAACTGTTTAAAATGATTATTATAGAATAAAAACTTAAGCATGAGAAAAATTGCCTATGTCCATACAAATGTTTCATAAAAAACATTATATCTCGAAAATCATAAAATTTTCCAAAATTTATTTTAGCAAATTAATTTGTATCGTACAATTCATCACGTTTCATTTGAGAAATAAATTACTACTGTGGGCCAGAAAACAAAAACGTGAACATGGAAACATGGATATCTTCATCAAATTTGCTCATAAAAGTCCTTATATTTCAATAATTTTTTTTCAAAAACTTTTTTTGTAATTTGTAATGTAAAATTCATAGCTGTTCATTTAAGATACAAATGTTTACTGTAAATAAAAAATGAAGGTCTTACCTGAATGTTTTTGATACAACTACTATACCAACGACAAAGACGACGACGCAAAAGTGACAGCTTAGTAGAGCCTCGCTTTTGGCACGCTCGACAAACAAGGCCCATAACAATGTTTTATTTTTAATGGGTATTATACAGTGTAAAATAGTCAATTATAAAATAATAATCTTAACGTATAGGCCTAAGTTATATGAACATTTACTTTCTTTTCTTTTCACCAACAAGTTAGACTATAATTAATCACACAATAAGTCATTACGTCTAGTTATGGTTGCAATTCACTGTATCAAAATTGTTTTGTTTTTTATCTATGTTAATTTAAAAAATAGTATTTGAGCAACGTTTTTAAAGTAAACTTTTAAGTCTATAAGACAAGAAATTATTTGTCAAACGTTAAATGAAGTACTAGCTTTAGATTCAAATATAATTTTTCCTCAGTGCTATAGCGTTGGTTATAGAGCACTTAGTATCCCTTAACCAACTTCTAACATTAAGACAACTAACGCTATTTTTATGGTAATTTTCTTACGTTATTCAAATGTTTCTACCCATATTTCAAAGTTAACACAGCGATAATTTTTATGGTAAGGTCCTTACGATATTCAAATAAGATTTTCAAGTGAATTTTTGGTGGTTTTAAATATCCTAAAGAAAATGTTTATTTTTTTAGTTCAAGCTTCAAATGTTTTTACTTTTTCAATTTCTGTACAATGAAGTACAATGACCAAAAATTATCGATATATGTTATTGAAAGAGAGATCTATAAAATTATAGAGCATTAGCACTGAACAACTGTGGATGCGAATAATAAAATAAATAAATACAATTTCTGCATTAAAGTTTGTATAAACCTAATAATGGGAATTGTCTATTTTTAAAATAAAAAGTGATCTAAACCAGAAAAATTGATAGAATAGAGTTCATTAAAATTAATTACTCCAATTATTTCACAATTCTGGAATAAAATAAAACAATTATAACTGAAAGAAATTTTAACTTATTTACTGAAAACATTCCAAGTTATTATTATTCTGTCGTCAATTTAATTTACATTTTTGATAACACAATTATATATTTTCAACACAACTATTAATTTAATTATTCTCATTCCCTTGTTATGAGGATTTAAACACAATGAAAGGCATATAAATTGTTTAGTTAATTTACAACTAATGACGTATGTTGCCGATGTGGTTCTTTGCGGGGAGACGAGTGGGTAGGTTGAAGGAGTGGAGAGTAGCGCTGGAGAGCAACAGTAAGAGGATAAACCGGACAAAGATGGAGCACATGAGATGTGCATACCAAGACCGGGACCGTGAGCATCCGGCGGAGGTCAGACTGAATGGAGAAGCGACAAAGAATTCGAACAGCTTCAAGAACCTGAGATAAGGCAATAGCGGAAGTGGAAGTCACAAGACGGATCCAGGTGGGATGAAGGAACTGGAGGGATGTGTCAGGAGTGTCGTGTGATAGAAGAAGGCCGGCAAAACGGAGGGGAAAGTTTTTAAAACGGTTGTGCAACCAGCTTTGCTGCGTGGCATGGAGCGTACACAACTCAGGAAAGTTAATGGGAAGAGGATGAATGTAACTGAGATGAAAATGCTGAGGTGAATGTGTGGAGTGACGAAACAAGACAAAATATATAAAACACAGATAAGAGAAACTGTTAAAGTGACAGAGGTATCAAAGCAAACACAGGAGGCAATATTGAGATGGTATGGCCATGTGTTGTGACGAGACGAGGAGAGTGTGGAGAGCAGGGTGGTGGATACCAGATGGAAGGATTGTAACAAGAGAGAAACAATTAAATGTGGATTTGGTACACAATAGGAATGATTGGCGGTAACCCATTATAAACCTCATGTAATAAGTGAGGTAATAAGCTGACAAAGAACATAAGAAGAATGGTCTGTCATTCATGTGATCTTAGATATATCTTTTATGATCTGCTTAAATATATTTTTCATTACATGTTTAAACATATTTTTCAACAAACGTTTAAATATGGTTTTCATCACATGTTTAATAATAATAATAATAATTATAAACATTTTTATAGCGCACAACTATATGATACTCGCGTGCGTTTTAGACAATTAACAATAAGATAATACAGTCAGAAAAATAAAAATTGAAAACAAAAAACAAATCAAGCGGAAAAAAATAATGACTAAAAAGATAAGTTTTTAATTTGTTCTTAAATAATGCTTATGAGGTGATTAATTTCATGAAATATGGGAGTGAGTTCCATAGTATTGGTCTAGCATGAGAAAATGAGCGTTTTCCAAAATTTGTTTTAATGGGAGGGACGTGAAGATTAAACGAAGTGGAGGAGCAAAGTGTTCTACATGGAGTGTATATATGTTTATGCATAGATAACAATATATTGTTATCTATGGTATATGGTATGAAAGATAGTGAGGAGCCATGTTGTTCAAATATTTGAAAACTAAGGTTGGTATTTTATATTGTATGCGTTTTTCTATAGGCAGCCAATGCAATTGTTCGAGAATCGGGGTGATATGCGTGAATTTAGATGTTTTGGTGATCAATCTGGCAGCGGCGTTTTCTATTTTTCGCAATTTGTGAACATATTATGTATAAACTATTACAACAATCTAAATATGAAGAAATGAATATTTTTTTTTCAAAAGAATGCAACTATCAAAATAAATGCCAAGACGAGAAACGCTATTTGATGGATAAATGGACAGATTTATAACTTTGGTAATTGGTAATATGAGGACATCTATGCAATCTTTAACTAAAAATGTTGGGATCGGATCGAGTGAGCAAGATTTGCTCAGAGATTCGGCTATGATTTTTTTAACTTTTTCAGGTTTAATAAGTTAGAATGAAGACAATTGAATGGTGCTACCAATGGTTGGATGGTATTCTATGGTATCTGTTATGGACTTCTGTTCAATGGTTAGTTTTAAACATATAAAAAATAACGATAAAGTAAGCAAGTTAATTTATTAAAAGTGAAAACTATTAAAAACACAAAACAAATCTGAATTGAAATTTTGAAAAAAAGTACAACCTTTAGGTTGAAGAACAAAATAAAAAACATAATGTAAGAGCAGTTTAAAGTAAATAAAAAACGATATTTTAAACCATTGTTCGAAAAAAAACAATATGAGTATGCCTATGTTTAATACACATAAACTGACAAAGCAAATAAAAAATATATAAATAAAAACGAACAAAAAAGTTAAAAAAAAAACAAAGCTCTGGTGTGTTGAGATCCAAGATTTAGAAGACTTTTAACTAAACCATAAATTTCCGCTTTTATTTCCTTATGATTTACTACGAAAAAATATTTTCTTATTGTCTTATGACTAGAAAAATATTTAAAATATATTACTGCTAATTGCTTGAATGTCTCTCTCTCATTTTATTTCCTTTTATTTTTCGGTTTCTGTTTTTTTGGTTATCTTGTTATTCCTTATTTCACTCTTTCTCCTCCTCCCAATCTCTCGCTCTCTCACTCTCTCGCTCTCTATTTATCTCTATTTCTCTCTCTGTCTCTCTCTCTCTCTCTCTCTCTCTTTCCCCATGTGTATATATGTGTATATACAGTGTATATATATATGTGTGTGTGTGTGTGCCTGTGTGTGTGTGTGTCTGTGTGTGTGTGTGTGTGTGTGTGTGTGTGTGTGTGTGTGTGTGTGTGTGTGTGTGTGTGT
>JARUHE010314959.1:0-11793 GCA_031471125.1 Archaeomysis grebnitzkii | reverse complement strand
ATGAAGTACACATGAAAAGTCTCTAAGGTGAATTTTTGATAAAATGATGTTTTCTCACTTTGTAACACCATTTTTGAGTTGATATTTTTGGAGATGAATTTTGTTTAAAGTTACTGAATGAATCATTGCGAGACATTTGAACCGTCTGGTTCGTGGATTACTGGTTGATTTTTTTAAGTCACGAGACATTTGAACCGCTCAGTTCGTAGATCACTAATTTAATAAAGCCCATAGATCTCAATAATAACTTTGTTCAAATAAGCAACTTTTTTTATAGGTTTTAATTTCTTTGAAAAATTATAGTTTTTGTTGGGCATTCGGAGCGAAGCTCTTCATAGGCGTAGCAATTCGAATCTCATTGTCGCTGTTTTCGGCGTTAAACAATGATTTCAATGGTTATACATCATCTATACTATTAAAATTTCATTTCTTTTTGGCTTGATTATTGGTTTTAATATATTAATAGGCTTTTTTGTTGAGCATGCATAACAAAGCTCCACAAAGCAATTTCAATGTCGGCAGCGGCGGCGTTAGAAAATGACTTGAATTCTTTCCTGTCCTCTATATTTTTAATATTTAATTTCATATAGGCTTGGTTATTGGTTTTAATATATTACTAGGTGTTTTTGTTTAATTTTATTACCTTATATCTACATTTTTTTCATTAAAAAATTTTTTCAACAAAATTTTTTTTTCCTATTTTGGTTTGATTCATGCATCAATGGATTGGAAATGGAAGTACAAATAAATTGTCTCTAAGTTGATTTTTTGATTGAATTATGTTTCTCACTTTGTAACACCATTTTTATTGACATTTTTGATTTTTGGACATTCCCCCCCCCCCCCATATTTTTTAAAATTTATGCATCAATTGATTGAAAATGAAGTATATATAAATACTCTCTAAGGCAATTTTTTAATTAAATGATGTTTTCTCACTTTGTACACTATTTTTGATTATGGAGAACAAGACATTTAAACCATTTAGTTCATGGATTACTAGTTATAACAGAGACAAATTTGGGGTTCTGGATGAAAGAAATAATAAGTGAAAAACTTAGTTTATTTTACCTTTCCCTCAAAATTTATTTTAATTCAATAACTTTAGCAGAAAAAATTTGCTAATACATTAATATCAATTTCAGACAGTACTAAAAAACAAAAGCAATGTTCTTTCATTGTTTTTATTTCTGGGACAGGACAACCGATCGAGAAGCTCTTCTCGGTCTGACCCTTCATCTTATTTGACACCATCCACACCTCTTACAGTGAGTAGAATTTTATTTTAGTTTTTGTCCCAAAGAATGAAGTTAGCAACTTCTTATGAAGTTTGACAATCCAAGCAGTTTTGTCTGTGCTTGGAGAACTCAAGAACAAATCAAAAGTTAGTTTTGGTGTTTAGTATACATCTATAAGTGTGTGTGTGTTTCCAGAACAGTCATAAGCAATACAAATTTGTAAACCTCTAGAGCAGTGGGTAGGTTTGGTTTGAAAAAACTTAATCTTTTTACATTGGATACAAATATTTACACAAAAAAATATTTTGTTAGACATTTCTTTAACCAAATATATATTTTTAAACAAAATTTATTTCCTTATTAAACCCTGCTAATATTAAGATGTGGGTTCAAAGGGTGGCTTTTTCAAAAGAAAATTGACTAGTTTTTTTGAGCAGGCTTAAAAATACTTAATTTTAATAAGAAAAATGGCATCTGAAAGGAAATCGCCTGTAGATTATGATTATGTAAAAATAAAAACATTTTGATAAAAGGGTAAGGTAAAAAAAATGTAGAAAAAGAAGGGAATTTTCACTTTAAAAACCCTAGTGTACCTTCGTGGAAAAACAAAGAAACATAATGAAAGTAATATCATCTGAAAGGCTGTTCTTGGCTGTATTTTGGTAGGACAAAAAAATTAAAAACTAACCGTTTTTAGCTATAGCTAAAATATTAAAGTGAGGTCAAAGGGTGGATATGATCTCTGCAGAGTCACTACCATGTACTAAATTTTCCTTTTGGTTTGTAGTCCTATTTATCACTACTGCTTCTTAACCTCAGTTTTAATGCGATTAACTAATTTTAATTGTTTGATAGTGAAAATACTAATGTTTAAGAAGTTTTAAATCATCTGTCATCCACAATTTAGGTGAAGGCAGATGTAAAAATTGTATGGCTGTTATGGCAAAAGATTTTTATTTGAGTAGTTGTAAGCAATGTTTATAACAACCTAGTCAGTAATCCAGAAACTTTTTTAAAGAATTTAAAATTAAATAATTTCTTACATATCACTATTTTATCTTCCTCTAAAATATTTACCAACTCCATTGTATTACCAGAATGAAAACGGTCCACAAAAAAGCAGTTCCGAGGATTATTTCCGCCTGCCATCTTTGCACAGTTCTTCTCAAGGTAGCACGAGCAGTCGTTCTTTCAGTCGTTCCGCGTCTGGCTTCAATGACGACCTTGATTATGGAGATAACCACAATGGTCAGGTTTCGAACCACGTGGTGGCTAGACTCGCCGCTATTTACAAAGGTTAATTATGCAAACAGTCTTTTTAAATTGTGAGAAAAATACTAATAATGATTTGTTTTTTGAATATTTTTTATTAATTATGTGTTAATGATTATTTTTTTGTACTATTTGTTTTTTTATGCCACAATTTTATTATATTAAACTAATTCATGAACATTTATTTACATATACAAAAGATAAAAGATTATGACCAATATAAATTGAAAAATTTTTAAAATTCGTTTTACTTGAAATATATTTAATATTTCTACATTCCAAACTTAACCATTTATACCATAACTAAAGGTGCAAAGTTTTCTTAAATTAAGGGAGTTCATTTTTGTTTGCATTTAAAGTTTGAATAAATGTGAAAATGTAGTCAAATGCACATTCTCAATTCACTAACATTAATTGAAGTAGCAAAGCTTTGAACATTGCAATGCTATCACATCTCACAAAATGGTTTTTATTCACTAATATATATATTTTGTCATTTTGATATTGTTTTTTCTATTGAATGTTTTTTTTTATTAATCATCTTTTATTGTGTTATATATAATTATGCTTTTTATATTTCGACATACTTTTGTGTATAATTATGACATATGATTTCTGTAGAGCATGCGTAGCAAAGCTCTACATAGGCGTAGCACTTCCGATGTAGGCATCTGCCAATGTCTTGAATGCTTATATATTATCAAAACTATTATTTCTTTTCATATACGCTTGATTATTGGCTTAACATCATTACATGGCATTTTTATTTGATTTTAAATTACATGTTATCTACATTTATTCATCAAATTAACTTTGCAAATTTGGTTGTTAAATGGATGAGGGCAGGAGTTGAAACTTCCCTTTATATTTATTGCGACAAAAATTGAAATGAATATTCAAATTATATGAATGTTTATTTAGTCTTCTCAATGCAAATATAAATTCTTACCACTGTTTGAACTAATCGAGTTGACAAACTTTATGTCCAGCGTGCTGTTATATACTAATTAAATAGTTCTCAATTGTCTAGATCTGAAATATTATTGATGATTACAAATCTGTATAACTGAGAGTTAATTGAAAATCAAAAATTATATTTCAATTAATTTCAAAATATAATGAGCATAATTATGTATATTTAACTATTATTTTTCTGTTAATTTAACTTTTTGTTTGTATGCGTGTTTGAAATAATATTTTTGCGTGTGCTTCTCGAAATTCAGATAATATCACAAGTGAAAATGATAAAAATAGATCAAGTTGCAAAAATTCACCAAGTAAACCTCCATCTAAGTTAGCAAGAACAAGGTTACCCCAGATTAACACTTGCCGAAATGAATGTAAGTATGCAACAACCCACTTTTAATATCAAATTTACGTTTTTAAACAGCTCTATCCTAATAAAAATATAAAAATACAACTTGATAATTAAAAATATGTTTATTATTGTTGTAACCTCTTTAGATTTCGTATTTATTACAAATAAAAGTTTACTTCAACCCTTCACTTTCTGTTTGATTTCTAGATTGTGACTGTTTAATAATTCTCAAGAATTTGATGAATTAAACATTTTGTATTTCATAATGATACATGGTTTATAGTTCGAAAACAGATGTTTTTTCTAATTTAAATAATTTAATATTAACTTTACAAACATCAGTTACTAACAGTTACAAATTTTACTCTGATTCGATAATGATTTCACGTTTTTTAAGTATTTATGTACTTTATTAAAACAACCTAAAGTTAAGTATTAATCACTTTTCAAATTTCTACTAACCTTTTAAATCTCAATATGTTAGACTATTGTTTTCATTTTATTGCCATTGATTTCTAGCTTAGCTTAAAAGTTTTCACTTGTACAAAATTGTTTATTATTTTAAATAGAACAATGCATTTAGAATTAGAAGTTTGATTTTTGGAGAAATTTATTTTGAAAAGCATTAGTTTGTATGTTTTTTGAATTAGTGTTGTTTTGTTTGAAGAGTTACAGCAATTTTTATTAAATAACTCTGCTTAATAACCTACTCTCAGTTTGACATAATGTTTGTATTTTTTGTTTCACTTTCAAATTTAAAAAAAATTATTAATTTAATTAGCTAATAATTATATACATACAATGATTCAATATTTTTTACCATCATAAATAAAATAAACTAAAGTAATTAGTGAAACACGATAGGCACAAGATGGTTTATGTCATATCAAAGCTTCATTATTAATTATTCCTATGTTTGCAGCTCAAACTCAAGTGAGTGAAGGTACATTGATAAGAGAGATGCTGTTCATCTTTCAAGGAATTGAAGGCAAGATCATAAAGATGGATTTAAGCAAAGATTCATATAGAATTGACAGTAAAGTGAGTTTTTTTCTATGTGATTGATTTCTACAAATTAAAAATTTGTTTCATAGACACCTAATTGGTGTACAAACATCAAGAATGGCGAAGTATACACATATGTTTTTGTTGAATGTGTCCGAGGCAAAGATACACTACAGCCGATCATCTTAACAGTTTTCTGTGTGGACCACATCATACAAAACGGTTATTACCGTGACCACTTGCATAGAAAACTAGTTTACAGGAGTAGCTACTTTATAAAAAATTCTGGAGCACCTTCTTTTAGCTCTGATAATTGCAGAAGAGCATATAGAGGAAAATCATTAGCAAAATAAATATTTTATTTCTAATACTTTCAATTATTACGTGAGTAATTGAAAAAAATATACAAAAAATAAATCTTCAGTAGTGCCCAAAAAGAAACAGATAAATTAAATTATTCCCTATGCATTAAATGATTATGAAGCTTTGACACAAAACTGTATTTTTGAATTATTCTAACTTTGAGTAAGACCTTTTCAAAACATCTATAAACAATATAAAACAAGTTGCTACCATAGCCATGGACCACCTGTTAAGAAACTTTGTACTAGAGTGTTAATTTTCCGTTTCTGTCAATGGTGTAGTAGTTGTATCCAAAATATTCAAGTAAAACATGCAAGTTGTTTGTCAAATGAACAGTATTGGCATGTACATTACAAATTCTTTTTTATATGTGTGAATTTTTTTTTGCTATATGCCATACATTGGTGACTGGTCTTCTGGCTTAGATAAATAAATAAAATAAAACTTAATAGATTTGTTATGATTAAGGGTAATAACCTGTCTGGAAACCAACTTCTATATACATTGTTCTTGTGAGAGATAATATCAGGGCATAAAATATATGGGGATATTTTTGAAAAATAATATTTAGAATTCTTGATTTTATATTGGAAATAAAAATTTAAAACTTGTTATACAAAATTAAAGACATGAGTTAAGGTAATCAAATTTATAAACGGGATCAAACTTTAGATTTCTTGACTTAACTCTGACTGAAGGAAGGTTCAGTTGTATAAATAATCACGGACTGTTGGGCAGAGGATGATTTCAGGAGTTTGAAAATTATCTATTTCAAATTGGTTTTATTGTCGAGCGAGTGAAATAAACATTAGACATAGATGTTACGTCGTCGTCGGCGTCCGTACATTAAACAAAATGTTCAAGTTTCTATTTTCTTAATAACTTGTTTGTTTTTTAATGTTTTTGCATCAAGTTTTCAGAATTAAACAATCAATATGCTTAAAATATAATGCAATATAATTCTTTTTAGATAATTTCTGTTTGTTTTTGTTATTTAAGTTTAAAATGAGGAAAAATAACTTGTAAAATATTTCACATTCAACTAAAGGTTCAATTATTTATTTTTTTTAAATATTTTTCCTTCAAATATTCAGAGTTTAACAATAAATATGCATGTATAATAGTATATAATGTTTAAAATGTAACAGTTTAAAAGAAATCAATTTTTTTAATTGTTATTTAAATTCTTAAATTTTTACACAATTGTATTGTACATTAGAAAATCAATAATCGCCTTAAATTTAAACCGTTTGGTGGTTTAGGCATAACTAGTTTTGTTATTGTTATTTATATTTGTTAAATTTGAAAAAAAATTTGCAATTGTATTTTACATTAGAAAATAAATAATTGCTCGACATTTAATCCGCATGGCGACTTAGGCAAAACTAGTTACAAAAATAATTTTGCAGAACAGTTTGCTGAAATTAGAATAAAGATCATAACATATAAACTTAGTATTTGTTTATTAAAGTATACTTTCTATAAGTGGGTTTATATATTCAACCACCTTATCATTACATTTATGGCTAACCAAGATTTTTATTTAAATGCTTGGCGAAAGGTTTATTTAAAACTAATTAAAAACTGGAGATTTAAGATGGAATGCCTCAGGGTGTCATTTTTGCTATTTTCCAGTTTTTATTGCAGATTAGCCCATTTTTCAACATTTTTGGTTTAGAGAGTACAAAAATGGAAATGTTGAACAGAAAAAAACACTCCTTTATGACACCGTGGAATGCCTTGAATGTTTTTTTCCTAAAACTTATGTTTCTTTAAATGATAGCTATTTTAGGACTTTGTGAACTTTGCAATTTAATTGACAGGAATCATGAAGTAATATAATTGCTTCGTTTCTTATGGTATTGAAAAAAGTCATTAAATTCATGGTTAAATAAAAGTATTGGTATACGTCTTTAGAGACGAATTGTATCTTGTATATACAAAAAATAATAAAATTTTCTTAAACGATTACACAAATCTAGAAGTTTTTTTGAGAATGTAAACACAGCTTTTAATGCATAGCATTTACTTATGTTTTTTTTTAGTTTTTGGTATAAAGAAATTTTGATTTTCAATATTTTACTTTGTCACAGTGTTAATCTGTATGAATTTCCTATGTGTTGTAATTTGCTTTTGTTTCACATCCACATATCAACCCGTGTCTGAAAGACCAGCTACTGTAATGGACCTCTGATTGTTGTTGTCGGTGGATGATTTGTGGACTAAGCTAGAACATTTTTCCAAAAATAATTTTACAGGAAATTTGTTTAAATGAAAATAAATAACACAGGTGTTATTAACTTTTTTGTGAAAAGATATCAAGTTTTGTAAATAAACGTGAATGTCAATGTAAATGTCTTGTATTTAAATTTCATTATTTTGATATAATTTTAAATTTCTATTTTCCAGGTAAGATTAACGATTAGTCAAAAGCAGTTGATTCTAAAATTATCTGAAGTAGGATGGTTGTATATCCAAATAAAAAAGTTCTGCGATTCTCATACAAGAACTACTGGTGATCAAGCAACTGATTCTAATGCTGGGGGAGCAGGATTGGTGAACCAATCTTTTGTACAAGCCCTTAAAGAAGAATTGAATGAGTATTGTAGGTTAATTGCCGTGTTGGAAGCACAGGTACACGATACTGGTGGCGGAGACACACCACTCGATGATATAACAAGTGGATTAACATTAAAGCAACTTGTATTGTGGACTTTAGAACCTAGAGCTACTCTTGGTACTCTTGTTTTATTAACAGATGCAGCAAGAGGAAAGAAAGGAGGTGCTCTAGTTTCTGGTATTTACAAACATATCCATCATGGTGATCCAAATAGTGTTACAGTTATTAAACATGCATTATCTCAAGCTTGCACTCCTTTATTCAGAATGCTGATACAGTGGTTGCTAGATGGAGTTCTGGAAGACCCACACCATGAATTTTTCATATCAGCTGATCCAGCCGTTCAACATATGAAGTTATGGCAAGATAAGTATGACATAAGGTGGTCTATGTTGCCATCATTTTTAACTAAAGCTCAAGCAACAAAAGTTTTATCAACTGGAAAGTCTCTAAACTTTCTAAGGCATGTCTGCCATTTCAGAAATCCAATTGCTGGAAGAGATGCTATTAAAAAAGCTCTCAAGGAAACCACAGTAGAGTCCTTATTCAATCAGAATAAAAATGGCAAACTCAATAGGTTGTTAGACTTAACATTCAGAGAAACATCCAATCATGTTTTAGAGGAAATTTTAAACCATCACAAGTTACTGGACCATTTACGTGCATTAAAACGTTATTTACTTCTTGGACAGGGTGATTTCATTCACTACTTAATGGTAATACTTGAACCTGAATTATGTAAACCAGCTTCAAACTTGTACCCTCACAACTTATCTTCATTACTTGAAACTGCCATTACATCTAGTAATGCTCAATATGAAGAACCCGACATTTTAAAACGCTTAGATGTTCGATTATTGGAGAGCTCACAAGGTGATACTGGTTGGGATGTTTTTAGCCTTGATTATCACGTTGATGGACCAATTGGAACCGTGTTCACTGTGGACTGCACAAATAAATATTTGATGCTTTTCAATTCATTGTGGAAAGGCAAACACATGGAAAGAATATTGAATGCTACATGGAAGCAGCAAGCAGCAACTTCCAAGTTATGTCGTAGTGTCCCCGAGCTTCAGTCTACTTTACATGGCATTCAGTTACTGTTGAATGAAATGGTTCATCTTGTGCACCAAATGGCTTATTATATGACGTTCGAAGTCATTGAATGCTCCTGGGAAGCATTAATGACTTGCTTGAAATCTGCTCGTAGCTTAGATGATATAATTGATGCACACTGTGATTTTCTCAACAGAATTGTTGCAGGAGCCTTACTTGACAAAAATTCTGAAGATGTAAGAATTCAGTTAAGAACAGTTTATGAGTTGATGTTACGTTTGGAAAAATTGCAAGAAAGGTTATACAAGGCTGTTGTTGGTGAACTTGATAGTCGAAAATCTTACGAAAGTAGGATAGATGAAAAAACTGTTGACGGCTGCTTTGGTACATCTTCGGAGCAACAAGAAAAAGAAAATAAAAGAAGAAAAGAGTTTACTACAAAATTTGTACCTAAAATTAAATCCGAATTGAAAGTGTTATCACAAACTTATCAAGATATGCTACAATCATTCCTTTTAGTCTTAGCTCTACATGAAGATGAAAATTTGCATCTTCTAAGTTCTAGACTAGATTTTAATGAACATTACCATAGAAAATATCATCGTCTCAATCAAAGACTTACATATCATCATAAAAGAAAGTCAATGGGTGGTGCAGCAAATCAATAGTTTTAAAATATAATTAAGTTCTTGTATATTTCTTAATACTTTTTTTCTTATGTGGCCAATTTTGTTGATAGAACATTTTCAAATAAGATGTATTTAATAATAAAATTATTTTTACTTGTTTTGTTATAACCTTTTGAAACTGCTTCTTTAACATTTGATTCAAACTGTTGAGCATATGTAAAATAATATACAAAAATATCTTTATTTAAATTTAATTTGCTTATACTTTTATACAAAGCTATACATTAACAAAATATTTTCTTTTAATAAAAATTGTTTTCTTTTTATTTATTTCTTGACCTATGGTTGGGTCGTTGAAGTGCTGCACTCAAAGCCTCCCTGTCCTCTGCCAATCTCAGGAGTTGGTAGAAGGTGCCGGGCATATACCCATTTATTTATATATTGATTCAAGAGTTGGTTGGCTCAACGTGTCCTTCACTATTGTCGCTCTGTTTTAACATCAATCCCACTACCGACTTGACATAGAGAGTAGTCGTTGTGTCCGGATCTATCCCTCATACCAATAGGTGGGCGCGGCTCATGTTCCACCCATCTGCCCAACCTGCAACTGTGCAGTGCTGGGCATTGGCCCCTTTATTTATATAATCAATCATACCACCGGCCAGAGGGCCTCTGAGGCCAGACATGTAAACAGATCTGTAGTGTGTCGAGGACTATTTTTTAAAATATTTATGTAATTCTATTGCTTTTCAAACTGGCAGTGTGCCTTAATGTCATGTCATTTTCCATACTGTTTCAGTTTTTTGAGTTCTCGTGGTACTCTCGGGTTATCCAACGATGGCAGTATATTAGTTTTTATTGAGCATAGGAACGTAGTGGCGAAGCTCTATATGGTTTACTTTTCGGAAAATGGCAAAAATATTCTTGATGTGTTATTGACCTTTGAGCAGTGTTTGCTTACAGTAAAATGTTGGCATTTTAATTTTAATAATTATGCAATAAACATTTTATTTTTAAAATGTAGTTTTTTTTAAATAAAAATATTTTTATTTGCAAGATTTAGCCAACCAAATTTTTCATTTTACAAAAATATTTATTTAGAATGAAATAAAGAACTATACATTCTAAATAAAGTTTTTATACAGTTTTTGAGATAATAGCTATATTGTAACGAGAGGGTGGTCTTGATTTTGAATGGATCTACAATAGCACAAGTAAGGTAAGCTCTATGCTAATTGAATGTGGGTTACATCACTTGTGCTGTTATGGATCTAAATATACTTCAAAGTGGCATGAATTAAGCATGTCAAGTACTAGGCTATTAAGAAGCCTATATTGGTAGTGTTCGATAAGTTTTTTTCCAGGCAGAATTACCACACCAGAAACTATCGCTCAAACCGTTTATTTTCATTGTTTAAACCCCCCAAAATTGAAAATGTACGTAGCAGTAAGATAAATTTTTATTTATTTTTTAAAATGAGATACAGAAATAAACTCTGTTAAGTTGTAAGGGTAATCAAATAATTTCTGGTGGGGTAATTCTACAAAATTCTGCCAGAAAAAAGCCTATCGAACGCTACCATTCATTGTCGGTGCCATAAACAAACATTTAAGCCTACCAAATTCGTCAATTTTCGTGTGAAATTCGACACCCTTAAATGTTAATTATTTAATGCTTTTTATAATTTTTCAATGATTTATTGTGTATTTTCAATTTCTTTTTTTAAATGCACAATAAATCATTCAAAAAAAACATTAAATGATTAACATTTAAGGGTGTCGAATTCCACACGAAAATTAACGAATTTGGTAGGCTTACCCTATATATTTTCCTATTTAATTCAAAAGCATTGTATTTAATATTTTTTGTAAAAAGATATTTATTTTTGTTGTGTTCTTTTCTTGGTAGAAATTTGTTGTAAAATTAATCACAGTAAATGATTTAATTTTGTGAACATTATTTGAAAATGTTTTTCTTAAATTTAAGGTGATTATAAATTATAAATACTGTTTAATCTTATAACACTCTGCATCTGTTATCTATAATTTGAAAATCTAAGAATTTATTGGTTACCTTCTGACACTCTGGCTGAAGTATTCGTTTTAACACAATTAATAGGACTCACAAAGTTAAATAAATTAATTCAATGTTAGGTTTGTGCTAATCTCTGAAAAGTATAGGGTAAGTTCACGAAGATCGTCTTAAAAAAAATTATTTATTTTAAGAAATTCACTAAAAAATCATCTTAAGACATATTTAAATAAATTTCATGTGTGACTAAAGTAAAACGC
>JARUHE010314948.1:0-11793 GCA_031471125.1 Archaeomysis grebnitzkii | reverse complement strand
GTCACACCCGCTGGGGTAGGGGCTGGATACTCCAACTTGAAAGCTTCAACCTCAATCCTTCAACAAAAACATGATGATGATGATGATGATGATGTGGATATTGAACAACTTCATGATAAAGAGCTGACCATTACCTACATCTTCACCATCATCCTCATAGCTGAAGACTCTGCATTCATTTTGGGGTAATTCTGTCTCATCA
Source organism: Archaeomysis grebnitzkii (assembly GCA_031471125.1). Lineage (NCBI taxonomy): Eukaryota > Metazoa > Arthropoda > Malacostraca > Mysida > Mysidae > Archaeomysis > Archaeomysis grebnitzkii. The sequence goes on along the minus strand of JARUHE010314948.1, from coordinate 11,591 downwards.
ACTTTTAAAGTTCTGTTTTGCTGGATAAATAATACAGTTGCTTCTAATACAAAAAAAAAACAATGATATAAATAACAATAACAACAACAAAAATTATCTTGAAAAAGAAGAAAAACCATAAACATAAAGTTAATAATGATAAGAAAAACAATAATTTTAAACACAAGAATAATAATAATGTATGTAAATGTATACAATTTTTGGCATTTCAATCCTTCTTGAAATTTCAATACGTATCAAGAAAGACACAATAAGGGCTACAGGAATCACATTTAGTTTTCTTTATGTTTTTTCCGAGTACTTTCGATGAATCATTCATCATTTTCAAGGATGGTTTCTTACATTTGTTAAATACAAAGATAAAATTAGTTGTAAAGACCATAACAAATAAATTCAAAGCAACATGCAAACTTGAAAAGAACATATACATTTAAGAAGATTACAGAAAAATTCAAATTATTAAGATGGCAAAGTTGCTAAACCTACTGGTACTCCATCATTTATATTTGGCTTATCTTTTATTACAAATGCAAGGATTTCAAAATTCTCAACTCCTGAACATTATTATACTTAGTTAAAAATGAAAAGTTATTTAATTTAAGAGGGTGATTACTAGCACAATAATGTTTTAATAAAAGGTAGACAAATTTTTTGTGTTATTGGAGATTAAAAGTAATTTATTTTTTGCCGATCATCCCATATGTTCTAAAATTCTACACTCTTTAAGTTTTATTTCAAGTATATATTCATGCAAAATGAAAACTTCGTTTTTATTTTTAAAAAAAAACATAAAAAACATTATTATTTAAAAATATAAATTTTTGTGAATTTTTTTCTAATAAAGGTTGTTCAGAGTTAAGAGTTCTTCAGTTCATTTTAACTAAACATTATTTAAGCAGAAACAATCAAAAAAATCAAAGTAAGTTGTGTTTTTTGATAACGCTGTAAAAAATAATAGCCATTATTTAAAAATATATAAATTTTGGAAGAAAATGATATAGTAAAGGTTGTTCACAATATACAGTTATTCATTTTATTCGATTAAACATTCCTGTAAAATAAAGAAAAAATATTATTTCAAAGATATTATTTCCAATAATTATAGTTTTGTAAAACCTTTTCTTCACAATGACGATGTCGACAAGAATGCTGATGATGATGATGATGATCCTGATGGGCAAGCAGCCCAGCTGGTCCCAAACAGTCCTTTTAAGACGGACTGTAGTGGAAGGAGCAGAGCTGCTTGCCCACTAGTTAGACCTGCTGAGGGAGCCCCCCCCCCCGGGGGGTGGGTGGGTTTGGACCCTTCGTCGTGAGGGTTTCATCCTATGGGGCCAACAAAAACATGTTGATGGCTATGACGACGATGACGACGATGATGATGATGATGATGTAGATATTGAACTACTTTATAATAATCAGCTGACCATTATCTACATCTTCACCATCATCCTCATAGTTGAAGAGCCTGCATTCATTTTGGTGTAAATCTGACACGTCATCACTTGGTTGTTGGATTAATAACAAAGCTGCTTGTAACACAAAATAACAATAGCTGTATTCAAATAAAATAAATAATAATAACAATAATAACAATACCAACAACAATAATTATCTTGAAAAACAAGATTAACAATTATAGACTTTAGACTTTAGACTTTATTAATTCCAACATGCATTTACAGAATAAAAACTTATTACAACATTTACAAAAACAACAATGACATGTATTTGGAAGCCAATAAGAGAATTGGAAATTCTTTATATGGTAAAAAAGGTATTAATAAACAATATATATATTATTATAATAAGCTAGTCTTTACAATATACCAGGGCTTGGGAGTCGGATGTATAAACCTTCGACTCCGACTCCGACTCCGACTCCGACTCCGACTCCTCTGGACCATAAAATGTTCCGACTCCACCGACTCCGACTCCGACTCCGACTCCGACTCCCAAGCCCTGATTCATAGTCAAGAATTGGCAAAAAGGCGAACTGTTTGTTGGGTCTAGAAGAGACCAGTTTTACTGAACTTATTGAAGCATTCGACGGATAGAAAATCCGTGTCACAACTCAAGCAAATCTGAAGTTAGGTGTTAGGTCTACAGGAAGACCATTTTAGTGAATTTAGGTGAAAGTTGAGGAATGTAATGATTGTTCCTGATAATGGATTTAATGTAAGAATTCGGGGTCCGTAATCATATAAGAAGGGAGTTGAAAGCATATAATCATATAATCATATAATCATATATAATCATATAATCATATAATCATATTATCATATAATCATGTAATCATATAATCATATAAGAAGGGAGTTGAATAAAATTGGAATGAATGAACAACGAATATAGGTTGAGCTAAGAAAAATGAAAATGGCTAATTATGAAAATTTGTCAATTCAGAAGATGTTTACAAATTTGAAGAAAGAGATTCCAGAGTCTGTGGAAAGACAAAATAATTTAAAACAACAATTTTCTAAGGAGGCGATTTAAGGAACATTCCCAGTGGAAAGAAAACTCTGACAAACATTCTAACTGATACAAGTTATGAATAATATTTATAAGTTTTGAAAGATGAATTGAATGAAGGGAAACATAGAAGATAACAAACAAAAACACTCATTCGCGAGGATAAGATTTATTTCCAAATATTTCGGTATCATCTGATACCCTCGTCAGTAGAAACTTATTGTTTAATAATAAAATAAGTTTCTACTGACGAGGGTATCAGATTATACCGAAATATTTGGAAATAAATCTTATCCTCACGAATGTGTGTTTTTGTTTATAATAAGAAACTTGAAAGTTTTTCAACAATATGGCTCTAAAGCATTGCTCTTTGGAGGTGTGATCAACTTCGAATACCAGAAATTGTTTACATTTAAGCAGTGAATGTGCATTGCAGTCATTAACTTCTATAAAACGAACCACACTATTAAGGCTGTGTTGAGCACCTCGGCTGAGTTCGGTTTTGCTACTCCTATACAGAGCTTCACTTTGCAAAATCTTTACAAAACAACATGATGGTATAGTGAACAGATCGCTTAGCTCACCTGTCCCTTTAGAAGTGCGATCGTACTCTCCTCCTGTTCCATGGCATCGGGGTCGTGACTCACGCCCAGCGGAGGTTTCGTTTGACGCAGCAGGGCAACGTACGCGTGGAAGATGTCGACCTTCACATTCTCCTCACGCTCTTTGAACCGACCAATCAGAAGTGGCGATACGTTCTTGTAGAAATCGACGAGCATCTCGTGTCGGGTCGATATCACCGCCTCCAGGCACTTTGCGGAAGAGCGTCGAACCTGCGGAAGAGATCGACGTAAATTACAACTTTAGAGAATCGCAATTTTGAGCTTTTCTGCAGCAATGATATATGGCTGAGGCTAATAATTATTTTTTCACTTTGTTATTGCCAATTTTTTAGATATCTTCTTTCAATGGTTTACAATTTATAGGCATTAAAACCTCTTTATAAAGTAACTTCAGTAACATAAAACATGCATGAGCGTATATAGCTTGAGAATGAGAGATAGAGAGGGTAAAAAGAGAAAAAAAGGAAACGAGAATGGGGATCAAGAAAGAGGAAAGAGATTGGGTATTATTAATTGGGACATAATAAACGACCTTTGTTATTTATTGATGTAGCTATATATAAAGAAGCTAAATACATAATAAAAACCTATGTATATACAAATCTACATATATTTACATATACATACCTATATATATTCAATAGTACATACATATATAAATAGATACAAAGCTATATATATAAATATACACACTTAGATATAGATATAATGTATATTTATACCCAAGACAATGACATTTCTACAGCACCTTCCATGACATATCATCATCATCCGAATATTCATCGTCGTCTTCATCCTCATCGTCGTCGTCCATCTCCATGTTGCCGTCGACGTCGTCATTGTCGTAGTTGTAATTGGGGTCGTGTTCGATGTACTTCGAGCAGATCTCTACGATGAGGGGGAGGTGAGGTGTGATTTCCTTGGGACACCTCAATACGAAGGCCTCGCAGGCGGATATGCAATACTCGCGTAGTTCGTCATCGTCAACTTCGATGTAACACGTCACGAGGGGCATAACACGTTCCAGGTGCTCGCCGAATCTGTGGCCGGCCTGACGACTGAAGTAGAAAAAAACGATGCATCAATTTTACACTAAATTAAAAATTTTCTACTTGGCTGGGGCATGGCATGACTTTAGCTGCCATAAGCATTTACTCCATTAGAATTAGTATTGGAAGACACTATTATGGCTGTTCAAGTCATGACCTGCACTGAGGAATCATATATACTGTAACCACAGAAAGATGAAATAGCAACAAATGCAAAATCTAGCTAATGTTTGCAATCATGATTGAAATAAATTTAAATTTCTAACTGTATGGGACAATTTATTTATTTTTAATTTTTATTCATTTATGGGACAATTTATTTATTTCAAGAACTGATTGAATTGAATCAAGTTTTTCAAGCGACTGTCACATTAATATTAGCTAGCAAAATAATTGGGTTTTAACATAGCACTCTGTTATACTTCACAACAGGGTGATGAAAACCAGGGTTTTTTTGTCCTCAGAGATTTTTTTTTCGTCCTCTTTCAACCAAAAAATTAACCCGAATTGGCTTTTTCTGCAATGAAAGCTAAAAAACGAACAAAACCGATCAAAAACGAATGTCCTCATTAAAATGAAAAAATATTTTTCATCACCCTGCTTCACAAACCAATGCAGATAGACACATGATGTACAACATTGTTTTTTTGAGAATCACAAGAAATAAGGAGATAATTTATAATAAATTTAAAAAAAAAATGATGAAAAATATTTTGTACTTTCTGTTTAGGTTGGCATGATAAAGTAAAAGAGGTTTTAGTAATAAATCACCGAGGTGAATAAGAGATTTTAGTAAAAAATTGCCTTTTGGTAAGACTTCTTGGCTCTTGACATACATTTTTCTCAGTCAAACACAGCAAATTAAGACAAAAGTTTCTATTAAAATGTGGGTTATTTCCAACGATAATTGCAATTTATTCCCTTAAAATCTCATATGCTATGCTTACCTTGGCTTTGATGTAATAATTTCCCTATGTTGTGGGTAAAACTAACAAAGTTATTTATAGACTTTGTTTATCTATGTGTATAACCAAAGAATGTTTATAATGTTAGTGCTATATAAATGTTGTAATATTGATTATAAGTGCCATCACTTAAATGATATGTAGGTACTATTAGAGTTGATTGATTGAGTTTGCTTAAACCAGTTATATTATATATTTTAGTCCGTATGACAATGATTAACAAGACATAAAATGTGAAGCCTCACCTGATTGCAGCAACGCACTGTATGTAGGTTCGAGTGGTGGACGTAGAAGTGTTTTTGTTGAGCTCTTCCACGAGGTAATCGATCAACTTGTTATAAATGGCGGGAGAACACGACACGACCAGATGACTGAGCGCGACGATCGTCCGTTTCCGAACGGCCAGCCTGGGAGAGGCTTGTTGGGGTAAGAGAGCATCCAATATGGTGGGGTGGAAAGACACCAGCAACGATCCAAACCTCGACAGAAGGTCACCCAAGATGTCCAATGCTTCGAGCTGAACACTGACATCCTCTTGCTGAAAAGATGACAACATTAGTGAGGAAAGGAATGAAATACATTAGAACAGTCTGTCAAAAATAGGCTTTTGTCCTCTTCAGCAAAAAAATTGTGTTAACCCTTTACCGTCTGAATTTTATCTAATGAATTAAAAAGATCCACTTGGTCACATGGCATATTTATGTACCATGGCTTTGAAAGTACATTCGGACGAATGACTAGAAATAATAACACTAGAAATTCATAAAAAATAATAAATTAATGCTATACACGTGTTTATTTAAAAAGAGACTTTGAAGTACATCCAGGCGGTAAAGGGTTAAATAGTACGGTTAAATATTATGATTTCAACATTTTTAAAATGAAGAATTGACTTTTGCCACCAGCAATTTCATAAAGTAAATGACTTCTTGAACAGCCTGAAGAAAACAGTAATGCCCTGTAGCAGGATGCCAAAAATATTTTATTCATTTTAAAGAGGGCATTCAATTTTTATCCGTTTTGACTTCTTATTGCAAAAAAAGACCACAGTATACCTGTAAGTGCTTTAGAGCTATACTTGTCACATTCTCCATAGGAATAACTGGTGAAAGTTTACAAAGACCAGCATGTCGCGTTGCATGATGTACGAAAACTGCAGTATTTAAAGAAAATTTAGAATTATTGTGACCTACCAAACAAAATCTAACCTGACTTTGCTCCTCAAATGTTTTTGGTGGCCATAAATACCTATTAGAACCAATGAACCAATTAAAACTAGTACAGCTGGTACACTTGTTAATTGTAAACATCAATTGAAACTCCAGTGATAAGCTTCAATTACAAGTTATAATTACTTTTGTATTGTTTTGTTTTCATAATTTTTGTCAAGGATAATCATATTCAACTCATATTTCAATAATTTGCAACTATTTACAAATAGTTTTGAAAATAAATTCCTATGTAAAAATGCCGGTCTTTGTTAACTTTAGCCGAATTACTATTGGAGTGGACAATGTGGAAGCCTAAAGCAGGGTGCTAAAAAATATTTGGTTAATCTTACCAATACCCATGCAATTGTACAACAATGTTGTATTTTGGAATTATTCGCTTGCCAGCTTGTAATGGACCTGCTTATAAATAAAGATTTTTATGATCATTTTCTTTCTAAAGTCATAGAAAAACTACAGAAACTTACCTAACCCAACTTTGTCGTACATTATACAGAGTGTAAATATACAAATAAGAGAACCATTAAAAAAAATGGCAGGCGTACAATTTCGATTTGACATATATAACATGCTATAATTACTTTAATATTGCATCTATTGCAATAATTTGTTGCTTAATGAACATATTTCATCATATTACAATGTTAATAAATGCTATATTTGCTAAAAACTGTATTGAAAAAAATTTGTGCATGTTGGTAAGATTAACCAAATATTTTTCCCTTTTAAAGAGTACGTTCGGTTTGATTGTTTTCAAGTTTTTATTGCGGAAAAAGGTCACTTTGTGCTAATTTTTCTTGAATAATAACTTTGCTTTAAAAATATCAAGTCTTCCTTAAAAATTATGGTTTTTAAGGAACTTAAATTAGAGGTGAAGACAAATTTTAAAGTTTTTTTTAAAAGTTAAATTAATCTTTCATGGAGGTTTTTGTCTTTTACTGAAACCATTTTTTACCTCTGCTGGTTGATGGATGCTCTATTATATCCAATTTTTTAGGTTATATTAATTTCATTTTTATTTAATTTCTTATGGGACTTTTTTAGATTTTTTATTTAAAATATTTTAAATCCATTATCACAAATTTATTTTTAATGCATTTCTATTGGGCTTAGTTCCCTAAATCTGGTTGTATCTTCTGTATAATATGCTAGAAAATATTTCAGTTTTACAAAAGAAAAAATAATGTCCGAATCTCACAGTGTGGAAGTTTCTATCCCAACTGACTTGACTGTGACCAGTGATGATGACAGCAAAGAAGGAATCGTGAGCATCTTTTCTACTCGAAGGTATGCAAGGCAATATCTTCTTTTTGGTAATATTTTCAGTAATGTATTTATTAGTGCAGTAACTGATGAAATTTTATTTTTAGTGATTTGTAAACTAGTTTTTTTTTCAAAAGTAGACCAATGATTATTTAACATAAATGAAACATATATGGATTAGGAACAATATATTCTAATAAAAAAATTCTAAAACTTGATTTTAATAAAAAAACTAAATTTGTTATGGTGTTTATTGACTTGTTGATTTCAGAATAGTGATTTCTAGATGTCCTTGCTATCAAACTATAGGGTTTGATGCTGTACTAGTTTTATTAAATAAAAGTTATAGATAGAAAGTTTTTGTATATATTGTAGCTATATAATTTAAATTTGATAAATCAGAATGTAACAATATTTTTAAATCTATACAAGTTTGTCCTTTAACTACTTTAATTAAAATTATATGCAAAAAAGAAGCTTACATTTTACTTGCAGATGAGTATTTTGTTTATGGTCTTTGTTGCAAATTTGTAAATTACAATAAATTCAAATACTGTTAAATAATAATGATAAAAATAAATAATGTGAATTTGAATAATTTCAAACACTAATAAATAATAATGATAAAAATAAATAAATAATATAAATTAGAATAATTTTGAACATTAATAAAAAAATAACAAATAATAAAAAATAATTAATAAATAAACAATAATTAATAAATGAAAAATAAATAACATGAATTAAAATAATTACAAAAATTTAAATAATTTTTTCTTTATAGGCAAGCAAAGGAAATTCAAAGCTTAACAGCTGAAAAGTATGAGCTTCAAAGGCAGGTTGAAAAGCTGAAACTGGAAATGCAAAGCAAGGATGCACAACATACAACTTTAGCTGCACAGAATAAAAGGGCAATCAACCAAGTCATAATACAAAAAGATACTCTGCTCAGTGAGAAGCAAATTTACATTAACAGGTTAGAATGAGAAATAAATAATAGTATAATAATATTATTAGAATAATAATATAACAATCTTATTGTAATGATGAAATAACAATTTTATTAATATAATTATATAATAATATTATTAGAATAATTATAATAACATAATGGCTATTGTAAGGGTTGCTTTCAATAATAGCATTGAAGTTCTTTAGTCTTTATGGTATCAGTATCTGAAATTGTTAACTGCCTCAGATTGGAGGGTGAAACTACCGGTTACAAAGAAGAGTTGTCGACACTTCGGGAAAGAGCTGCGAGAGAACTTGCTCAACTGAGTAAGAAGTGTGCTTCATTCCAAGAAAATCAAGAAAGGTATTTAAATTGTCTTCAGGTTTTTTTTCAATGATAATTTCGATGTATTTTTTATCTGATGGTATCAGAGGGATAATCTGTGGGGAAAAAAATTCCAAGAAAAATTCAAACTAAACGTTCAAAATAGATTTAGTTGAACAAAAACTTAATCAAAATATAAAATTCTTTTCATTTAAAAAATTTGAATAAATTCAATTTAACTTGGCAGAGTTTACTCTCTATACTACATGAACAGTTGTATGAGATTTCATTTGTTTATGTAATTCAAGGAACGAACTCAGGATGACACTTCAAAGTTTGCACCTTTATGCTGGAAATATTATCTTTACACTTATATGAATTTTCGTTGTTGGATGAGGCTAAAATTATAAAGTCGTTTAATATTTTGTTAGACAAGATTTTGAGTTCATTTGAAGTTTTCTACATTCTTGTACATTTTTCCAGGTTAAAAGTGAAACATGAAGAAATAAAGTCTTCTTTAAATATGTTGACTGTCACAGAAGAGAAATTAAGTTTGTTAAGAAGTCTTCCACCAAAGTCTCTAACATTGCAACAGTATGCTTCAGTGAGTATTTATTTATTCTTTTGGTACTTCTGATATTTGTTTAAAATGATTGGAGATAGATTTCAAGCTTTTCTGTCCTGCTTGGAGATTGTTTATTTATTTTTGTTTTTTCTTTCAGTTAAGGCTACACGAGTTGGTCGGTCCTCTTCAAATGAAAGTCCGTGAACTGGAGAGGACAAAATTGTCTCTCGAAACCTGTCTTTCATCACAAGATGTCGAATTTGTTTCTCAAACGGAAGAAAATCGAAAGTTGAAATTAAATTTGGATAAAGTTGATGAAAAACTAAGTCAATTAAATGAAGAACATAATCTGTTGAAGGAACAACAATCAACCGACAGTTACAAAGCAAGGAATTTTGACCGAGTTAAAAAGGAGAGGGATGATCTAGAGAACAAATTGAAAGATCTGAATGATTCACATTCCAAACTTAAACTAAGCTCGTCTCAATGTGATCTAGAATTAAATTCCTTAAAGGAATCTTTTAATGCTTTAAAATTGAAATGCAAACACCAAGAACAAGAATGTGCTTACCATAAAAGGGATATATCTGACACACAGACAAATCTTGATTCCTTGGAAAGTGAAGTTAAGACTTTAAAACATTCTTTAAAGTTCCAAGAAGAAAATAATAACAACTTTAAAGAAAAGTTTATCCAAACTCGAAATGAAAATATTAATCTGAATGAAAAAGTAAAAGACATGCAATATCAAATAACCACTTTGAATGAAAGAATAGAACATATTTCTGAAAATGAAAAGATTACAAGTAGTAACCTTAAAGATACAACTCAAAAATACAATACTATTAGTGAAAAATTTGATGATTATAAATTGCATAACAAATTAATGAAAACTGAACTTGAAAATAGACTTGAAGAGTTGAAATGTAATTTATCTACAGTGATGAAATCAAAAGAAAGTCTGATAGAAGAAAATAAAAAGCTAAATTTTTCTTTAGATAAAATAAAATCTCAACTAAGTGAAGAAAAGCTATTGCGTGATCAAGACCAATTAAGCTTTACTCAGCAGACTGAAAGAATGAGAAATGTTTTACTGAAGTATGAATCGTTAGAAAAAGAATATGATGACAATATAAGAACTATATCATCACTATCTGAAAACGAAATAAAATGTGCAATCAATAGACTGTTCCCTGGAATGTCTTACAATCAGTACAAGGTATTAAGCGACACTGTTCATCTCACCAAAAAGATTCTTCATTTGGAGCGAGAAAATATTGAAGCTTGTCAAACCATCCAGCAACTAACGGATGCCCTCGAGAAGATTAAGACCACAATATCTTCCTACAAACATGCCCTCTGCATGGTTGGCCAACCAGTCTCTCAATACTTGCAACAAATTATCCACATGAAGGATCAAATCGAATTTCTACAATTAGCTTTAAAGTTCAATGAATCTGAATGTGAAAAAGTGAAACAATCAAATGCAACTTTGGAAAATAATTGTGCGAAATACGAGAAAAAGTTGATTGAAACCAATGATCATTTAAATTCTGTTGACCAAGTGAAAAAATGTCTGAATGAAATCTTAGAAAATTTGTAAAAATGTCTGAATGAAATCTTACAAAATTTGTAAAAATGTCTGAATGAAATCTTAGAAAATTTGTAAAAATGTCTGAATGAAATCTTAGAAAATTTGTAAAAATGTCTGAATGAAATCTTAGAAAGTTTGTAAGAATGTCTGAATGAAATCTTAGAAAATTTGTAAAATTTCTGAACTAAATCTTAAAAAATTATAAATTTTCATTATGAAATATAATAATATCTCCTGTTTTACCATTTATTTTTTCATGTTCTTGACATTAATTATTTTTGCAGTAAAATGAGCATTTTATAGTTTAAAAATTATTTATATCTAAAACATTAATTGAAACCTATAAAATAATATTACTATACAGGAAATCAAATATTATTCCTGTTCACTTGATAAGAATATATGGATCAACAATGGCACAAGTGAGGCAACCCACATTGAAACAACATAGAGCTTACCTCACTTGTCAATCCAAATAGCACAAGTGAGGCAACCCACATTGAAACAACATAGAGCTTACCTCACTTGTCAATCCAAATAGCACAAGTGAGGCAA
>JARUHE010314937.1:0-11794 GCA_031471125.1 Archaeomysis grebnitzkii | reverse complement strand
TATAACACATGCACGTGTGTGTGTACGTGAGTGTACACACTAACGTGAGATAAGTGTAAGTGCAAACATGCATTGAAAAAACTTTCCCATAAAGCTAAATTGTAAGAAGTTTGTACAGTAAAGTTGAAATTATTTTTTTCAAGAAAAGGATTAAGATGAGATAGATAAAAGCAACCGTAAAAAGTATTTCATTTAGATTTATCTTGTGTTTTACTAAGCCATGCGTTGTTCCAGGAATTACTCTAATAATCCTAATGGATAAGAGACATCTCTTCAATTTTTCTTTGTTGTAAAAACAAACGATTTTAGTCTGAGATAGATAAATATTTGTTTTTATGTCTTATATTTTAGGCTGTTTGCAAAAAATTAACTTTACATCTTATGACAATCAAACAATTTATTTTCGCACCGAGCTCCTGTTAGAAAAGAATTGAGTGTAAAATATGATTTATAATATTCACATCGTTAAATAATCATGCATCACAGTACAATATAAACATGTACAGTGTCGAACAATGAAAGGGACCATTTTCAGGCAATATCAGGAAAATGACAAACATAAACTAATACTTCAATACATCACAATTCGATTGCTCTAAATTCTTTCTTACTATAAACTGGGTGGAAAAAAATTGGATTGCTGACATTTTTCTCCTACTGTATACCAGGTGAAACAAAAATTGGATTGCTCTTAACTCTGTCTTACTATATACATAAAGTTGTATATATAAAGTTTGCGTTAAGGAATTGCATTAAACGTCACTTATCGTCACAATAACCTGATAATTGACGCAATTATTTTCTTCAAGATTATGTTTGTTCAACCTTTGCTTAATGATTAACAATTTACTACCAAAAATGTTTTTTTTTATTTATTTATTGATTATTATTAGGAATAACTTGCATATGCCTAAGTTTTTGTAACCATTTAGGGTAAACTTTAACAACGGTTACCGAAGTGTATGACAACGGCGTTTTTTGGAATACACAACTCGTCAGCGTCTAAGCTCTAATGGGATGCAACTGTAACTGCTTATACAGTAAAAAAAAAAGTTTTTTTTTAAATAATTTTCTTTCGAAAGTGTTAGAAAAGCTACAGAAACTCACATAACCTTACCTAGCCTTACATAACCAAACTGTATCGTACATACAAAGTGTAAATATACAAATAAGATGAAATTTAAAAAACAATGTCGGACGTACGTTTTCAATAAATAATATATTCCAACTTTATTTCAATAATTTGTAGCTAAATGAACATATTTCACTGCATTACAACTTTAACAAAATACATTTTTGATAAAAAGAGTTCTATTGAAAAGCTGAAAAAATCGGTAACTGTTGTTAAGATTACCATAATTTATTTTATATGATTATTCATTGATTTCAACTTTCACGTAACGAATATTGATGTGGCTTAAATTTAAATAAGTTGCAATTGGAACCAACCAAAAATTACTTGATTGAGACGCTTCTGGCGAAACGTACAAACAAACATACACGTCTTTTATTGTATCATCTAAATAGTTTTCCTATTACATTAAATTGTTTTGCTGTTTTGGTGTGATTTAAAATGAAATATATATTCGTTATATTGTTACTTAGAATTGTATAATACAGAGGTAACGATGTAAGTAAATTAGAACAAAACACTTGTATTTAGTTGAGTAATGGTAATTAGAAATTTCCAAATAACACTTTCACAATAATTTTACAAAAGCTACATTTGTTGTTTTAATACGTTTTTGTCGAGCGTGCCATGTGCAGTGGCGAAGCTCTACCAAAGGTGTTACTACTCCGTCGTTTCCGTCGTCTCTTTCCCCATATCCGTCTGCGTCTTCGTCTTTGTTCTGCACGTAGTATAGTTGTATCTAAATATTAAAGTAAGACATTCAAGTTTTTTGTTCGTTGCCTTCGAGTTATCATTTACTGTATATCTCAAATGAATAGTTATGAAATGTACATTAAAGGCTACCAGCAATACTTTTTGAAAAAAAATATGATTTTTGAGATATAATGGTTTTTATGAATATTTTGTAGAATTTCCCATTTTTTCCACATTCAAATAAAAAAAATATATTGTTTGTTGACCTATAATTATCATTTGTATCTTAAATGAACAGTTATGAAGTGTACATTAAATGTTATTCATATTTGAATAAATTTTTTTTTCGTACACGCGTGACATTGGTGACCGTGGTAATTGACTATATTTAACTTTGGAAAAAGTTTAGTATAAACACAAATTCAATCATAGTGTTTAGAGAAATGAGTTAGAGGGAAAATGTATATCAAGAAATAAAGAGATCAAACAATGGGGTTAGACTCTGACACTTTTCCATTAAGAAACCAAGTTGTAAATTAGTATATACGAGTATGATCAGAAAACCATTTCTAGCCCGATCCGCAACAAAGTTGAACATTTGTTTATTGGTTAAGTAACTATTCATTCCAGAAATTAAGTAGGATACATGCAATAAAAAAGGTACGTTTAACATGTGTTAGATACAATATAGATTGATGATATATTTTGCAAGATAAATACAATAATATCTATTTTGAAGTCGTATATGACCACAAAATCTAGTAGAGTTAAGATATATTAAAAACAATGAAGTCGCCCTATAATTAGAAATCAATTCTTTCGTCGCCCCTTCTGTATTTTGGAACACTGTACCATGAGACTAAGACAATGACCTCACTTAGTATATTTTAAGAAACTGGCTAGGTCAGATTTATACGTGGAAGTATTTACAATTATTTTTTTTAATTTGAATTTTTATTTCTATTTTTTATTTTATTTTAATTTGCATTATCTTTTTTGTTAGGTGCTGCAGATTGAAAGTAGTTTGTATGAGAGCGCAGTGTTAAAGTTAACATTATTATCTTCATAGTCTGATATGTCTAGATCATTCAAATATCTTATGTATGAGCTCGTGTGTCTTAGGAAGATTTACTCGTATGTTGTCTGTGGTTCATTTTCAATAGAAAGAATACGCGTTTAAGGGATAACCTATTTATTATACTCGGAGGGAACAGAAGCTTATGAATACATCATGTTACGAGGAAGTTATGTGTATATAGATTACATTACGTTGGTCTCTCCATCACTTATATTGTTGTGTCGCATATTGGATCTATAATCCTACAATATTAAGTTGGTTTTGTATGAAGTCGTGCGCTATAATGCATGAACATTTGTGTTTTACATTAAGATAGAAAGTGGTATATAAAAAATACATATCTTTCTATTGGCGCTATAGAAATTGAAAGTTTGATTTATTTCATATTCTACCATCGTGCTATTGCTTAGTTCAAAAACATTATTTGATAAAGATATACCAAACAATCTTTGATGGAAAACAAAAGCTCAGTTATAAATACAATTTGAAATAATAATTTTTTGTTTCATTTTCATGGACATATTTGGTAATAAAATGTATAATAGTTCATCTAAACTATATTTGTATTGTTACTATTGTATTGTTACTATTGTATTGTATTGTATTGTATTGTAGTGTTATTATTGTATTGTAGTGTTACTACTGTATTGTATTGAACAATGTATACTAGTTCGTCTAAACTATATTTGTATTATTACTCTTGTATTGTTACTATGGTATTGTATTGTATTGTTTTGTTACTATTGTATTGTATTGTAGAATGTATACTAGTTCATCTAAACTATATTTGTATGGTTACTATTGTATTATATTGTATTGTATTGTTACTATTGTGTTGCATTGTTACTATTGTATTGTATTGTATTGTTACTATTGTATTGTATTGTAATGTAGTTCATCTAAACTATATTTGTATTGTTACTATTGTATTGTATTGTATTGTTACTATTGTATTGTATTATATTGTTACTGTTGTATTGTATTGTATTGTTACTATTGTTTTGTATTGTATTGTATTGTTAGTATTGTATTGTATTGTATTGCTACTATTGTATTGTATTGTTACTATTGTATTGTATTGTATTGTACAATGTATAATAGTTCATCTAAACTATATTTGTATTGTTACTATTGTATTGTTACTATTGTTTTGTATTGTATTGTATTGTATTGTTACTATTGTATTGTATTGTATTGTATTGTACAATCAATGTATAATAGTTAATCTAAAGTTTTCTAAACTAATTATATTGTTACTATTGTATTGTTACTATTGTTTTGTATTATATTGTAATGTATTGTATTGTTACTATTGTATTGTTACTATTGTATTGTAGTGTATTGTTATTAATGCTTAACAATAATAAACAACAAATAATAAAATAATTTCAAGAAGTTTCCAATTTTGAAGACATAAAATCACATGTTTTTTTTATGGAACAACAGTTGTGTTGAAATTTTTGGAATTGATAATAAAATGACAGAAAGTTTTTGTTTTATGTGTTGACAAGTCTATACAAAACTTTGAAAGAAAAGCCATAAAATGTTTTTATTTATCTTTAACAAGCAAGAAAGTTTAGCTTTTGTTTGTTCTAGAAATATGTAAACCAAATTTCTCAGCAACATAATGTTTTACTTATTTTCATAAAGTTTTTATTTTTAAATAAGAAATAATATATTATATAATACTAGCATATAAATAAGCTAGTGTATGTCAAACACTGGATATTTACCCTAACACATTTGATAAATATGCAAGTTGTTTCCATTTTGTTTTCGAATGTGCGTATCGAAGCTCTATTAGGCGTAGCAATTCTGATGTCGTCCTCGTTGTCGTCGGCGTTAAACAATGACTTGGATGCTTATATGTTATATATATTTTTAAAATGTAATTTCATATATGCTTTATTATTGGTTTTAATATAGTAATATATATTTTTTTTTGTTTTTTTTGTTTTTTTAATATTTTTTCATTAAATTAACTTAAAATTTGCTTAACAAAATATTTGTTTTCATATTTTGGTTTGATTTTTGCATCTATAAATTGGAAATGAAGTGTACATTAATAGTCTCTAAGGTGATTTTTTGATTAAATGATGTTTTCTCACTCTATAACACAATTTTGTATTGACATTTCCGATTGTATAGATAGAACGTATTTTGTAAAGTTACTGAATGAATGGTCGAGATACATTTGAACCGTTCAGTTATATTATGAAATATATTTCGTTACATTTGTGTGTTGAAAACTAGGTTTTCTCGAAGTTTTTATCAAACCATGAATTAGTTTTCCGTAAATAAAAAAAATGCATTGATTTAAATACTTTTTAATGCTATCAATTTAAGAACTTTCTGTTATTTTTTTGGCTGATGATGCCAAGGATTTCTTACCTAAAATGTGACTCTTATATACTTTTTTTGTCGATCGTGCGTAGCAAAGCTCTACACTGGCGTAGTGATTCGAGTGGTGTCGTCGTCTTTGGCTTTAGACAAGGACTCGAATGCTTATATACCATCTATACTTTTAAAATGTAGTTTCATATATGCTTTATTATTAGTTTGGTTTTGATATATTAATATATGTTTTTATATAATTTTATTACTTTTTTATCTATACTTTTTAATTAAATTAACTTAAAAACTTTTTTAACAAAGTTTGTTTCACGTTTTGGTTTGAGTTATGCATCAATGGATTATACAGAAATAGTCTTTTATCCAAACACTAGATTTTTCACTATTTTATCACTTTTCTATCACTTTTTTATCAATTTTGTATCATTTTTGTGTAACTTTTTATCTCCTTTTTTAATCACAGACCTTTAACTTTTGTATCACTTTTTTATCCGATGACTAGACTTTTCACACGTCCACTTTGAAAAAACTTGAGTATAAAATAATACACATCATCTTACTCGACTATTTAGAGTAGCTCAAAAATATATTTAGTTTGAAAACCAAATAACCAAAACCAAAAAATATTTTTTTTAATGTTAATAATGCTTAGATTTCACCAAAGTTAACGCTATTGAGTGTTTATTAAAATATATAAAATAATAACAAAGTATCTCCTTCTTTATGGAATATAGTCAACAAAAATATATAAAATATATAAATATATAAAATATATAAAATATATAAATATAAATATAAAATATATAAAATAATATATTAAAATATATAAAATAATAGATGCATTAAGATAACAAGGTATCTCCTTCTTTATGGAATATAGTAAACAAAAATATATAAAATATATAAAATATATAAATGTATAAATATAAATATAAAATATATAAAATAATATATTAAAATATATAAAATAATAGAAGGTATCTCCTTCTTTATGGAATATAGTAAACAAAAACTGCATTGTATCTTATAAATATTATATAAAACAATTCATTAAAAATGAACTAAAAACACATTTTTTTGTATTGTTATATGCAACGTTTAATGGAAATTTTATGTATAGGAGTTTATTTAAAAATGAAGTTGAGATAATAAAGTTTTTTCTAAATGTCTACCCAAAATTAAAATCCTAAAAAAACTTATGAAAATGTATTTTAAGCCATAGCAACCCTAACAATTACTAACAAAATATAAGAAATACTTATTGTTAGTCCATTTTTTTAAAGATAACGTGAAATAATCTTTCCAACTATTGTACATTTACTGTTGAAAAAAACCACGTTATTTGTGAAATAAGTTAATTCCCCTACGACAAAAAGTTAAATTAAAACTCGTTGTAAAATAGAAATTAATGTTTGAAATTTGTAGGATCTCGAATTTGTATTTAAATGGTATGGTCAATGGAATTACTATTCTTAAGATTCTTATGAGTTTGAACATTCTGAACCTTTAAACTTTGTTTTGCCATTTTTTCATATAAAATTAATTTTATTGTTGTTTAAAAATCAGTGATTGCTTGGAGAATTTATCGCGTTAGTATTCGCTTTCTCAATGGAATAACCCTTAAATACAGCTCGTAAACGTTGAATAAATTTATAGTGCATACGAAGCACTTGTAATTAGTTTATATTGGCATTCAATAATACAGATTTGGCCAAACTTATGGGGAAGGTATGAATAAGTGAATAATTTGATTTAAATTAATTTATTTCGTACTTGAAATAATACAATTAAACATTTTGCAAATATTCTATCAATAATTAATATTTGATGTGGGCTCATTTTTTTTGTAATAGATTTTATGCGTTTTTGCATATATGACACTAAATAAGGTGGCCCCAGTGGATGGGTTAATTCTCGGCCGTTCTGGCTGTTGATTCACTCTCATTTTTGTGCCCAGGCGTGACGAAATTTTCGATGGGGTTAAGGTCTGGAGATTGAGAGGACTATACCATTAATATCACTCCTTTATTTTCAAACAAGCCCTTTGAGACTCTAGGTGTGTGACATGGAGTATTGATGTGTTGGAAGATTACATCATGTGGTCATTTTACCTAAGGAAAGTTGATAAAGCGGTTGTATGTGTTAAAATCCAGTTTACCCTCACAAGTGAACAACATTCCTGGACCTGGAGACAAAAGCAGCCCCTAGCTATTACACTGTCAAATCTAAGTTTTACTATTCGGACAACCCCATGGGAGTATAAGCTTCCTCAACTATTCGATTAACATAAATAACTCCAGGGGCTCCAAAGATTTGAACTACACGAATTGTGCTCATTTTGGTATCCAATAAAATCAAATATGTCATGTTCGTAACGTAGTAGAAATTGATATGGAGAATCTACTTCAAAGTTGCTTTCATTGAACCAAATAACTTTAACTAAATCATGATTAGTCCAATTTCCATGCTTTTCTGCCCAAAACAATCGCTTCTTCTTGCTCACCTGGGGCAGTCATGATTTCTTTCTAGTTTTGCATCCTTTGAGCCAACATTCTAACAACCTTCTTATCACGGTGCGTCTTGATAACTCTGTGTTTATTATTGTTCGGAACTCAACAGTTACATCATAATAGTTTTCATTATCGCCCAAACACGTCTATTTTCAGTAATCGGTCTTACCTCAGAGTTGTACACTTCTTGCGCCCTTGACCATCAAGGTTTATGAAAGAAATGGTCTCATTGTAGCTTTTAATGGTTCTTTGTACACCATTTTTTGAGCAGTTCAATTTTCTTGCAATTTTCTCTTGGAGTGAGCTTTCTTAAGAATAAAATGATTTGAGCTCTTCAAATTCCAGGAAACAGTTTCATCGGAGACATTTTTAACACATTTTACTACCTTCAAGTTAATGATGAGATAATCACTGATAAAATAGTAAAATAAAAATTAGTATCACACATTGAAGGTAAACCAATGCTTAACATATACATGTGAAACCCAACATAATAACTCCTCAAATAACAGAGACAAACAGTGAAATATTCAACAAAGGAAACTATATGTGCTGCCAGAAAACTATTGAGCTATTTTAACTCCGTGGTCCCAAACTAATTAAGAACAGGTGTGAAACTCAAGTCAGCGCAATACAATTTCAAATTTGTTAGCCAGTGTTATTCATACAAACAAACATGCATACAAATATACAGGTATGCAAACACATGGACATGTGCATACACACACGCACGTACGCACGCACACACTCAGCCACACACACACGCACCCACACACACACGCACCCACCCACACACACACACACACAAATGCACACACACACACGCACACACGTGCGCATACAGACACGCACGCACGCACATACGCACACAGACACGCACGCACACACACGTACATATACACGCATATACATATATATACACGCATACACATGTACACATTACACACCTACATACCTGCACATGCACACATGTACACCTACTCATATCTGCCTTGTGAACATAAACAAGTTGTTTAGTGCTACATCAATGGAAATAGAACAAACAACGGAAGCCAGTTAATCAAACAGTTCAGATTAGATGTAGTTGATTAAAAAATGAAATACATTTCACGTGTTTGAGATTCAATTAATACAATAATATGTAAATAAATTAATACTATAACATGTAAGTAAATTAATCCAATAACGTGCAAATTGAAATAATAATATGTTAACAAATTAATACAATGTGTAAATAAAAATAAGTACAATCCGAGCTCGTTTCATTTAATATGAATGGTTGATAATAATGTTATAAAATATAATAACAATAATAATGATTCATAACGACAGTAATACTGAAAATAAAAACAAAGGTAATATCAACCCCAATTATAGTAAGAAAAATAAGAACAATAATAACCATAATAGTAACAAAATTAATAATAATAACAATAAATACAATAACGGTAATAAAAACAATAATTTAAAACAATCAAATAAAATTATAATCATAATAATATAAATAATAATAATAGTAATAATGATGCTGTTGTTAAAATAGTAACAATACCAATACAAATAATAATACTAATAATAATAGCCATAAAAATAACAATACTAATAATAATAATAATACTAATATAATAACAATAAAAATAATAATAATACTACTAGTAATAATAATAACAATAAATACAATAACGGTAATAAAAACAATAATTTAAAACAATAAAATAAAATTATAATCATAATAATATAAATGATAATAATAGTAATAATGATGCTGTGGTTAAAATAGTAACAATACCCATACAATTAATAATACTACTAATAACAGCCATAATAATAACAATACTAATAATAACAATAATAACAACAACAATAATAACAATACTAATAATAATAGTAATACTAATATAATAACAATAAAAATACTAATAATAATACTAACAATAATAATAATAACAACAATAATAACAATAACGGTAAGACTCGACCATTAATATAAAACCTAACATGCAATTACTTCCATGCAATCAACACTTGAGTATTTATTCATACAAATATGTTTGATTGATAATCTGGATTATTAATTAAATACAAGGTTGGTTATTACCATAAGGAATACATTACCATAATGAATAAATTACCATAAGGAATACATTACCATAAGGAATACATTACCATAAGGAATACATAACCATACGGAATACATTACCATAAGGAATACATTACCATAAGGAATACATTACCATAATGAATAAATTACCATAAGGAATACATAACCATAAGGAATACATTACCATAAAGAATACATTACCATACGGAATACATTACCATACGGAATACATTACCATAATTAATACATTACCATAATGAATAATTTACCATAAGGAATACATAACCATAAGGAATACATTACCATAATGAATACATTACCATAAGGAATACATAATCATAAGGAATACATAATCATAAGGAATACATAACCATAAGGAATACATCACCATAAGGAATACATCACCATAAGGAATACATTACCATAAGGAATACGTTACCATAAGGAATACATTACCATAATGAATAAATTACCATAAATAATATATTACCATAAGGAATACATTACTATAAGGAATACATTACCATCATGAATAAATTACTATAAAGAATATATTACCATAAGGAATACATTACTATAATGAATACATTGATATAAGGAACAACTTACTATAAGGAATCACTTACAATAAGGAATACATTGCCATAATAAATACATTACCATAATGAATACATTACATTAAAGTTAGTATTAGAAACAATCCTAATTGAGTATGACAAGTTCGTTCTCGTATGTATTAAATATTTGACCTTTTTACTCACTTATAAACTATGTTTAATTACGTGGAGCAACAACAACACCAATACCAATAACAACAACACCAACAACAATAAAAACAATAATAACAATAACAGCATTAATAAAAATAATAACAATAATAACAATAATATCAATAACAACAACAACAACAATAATACCAATAATAACAACATTAACAGCAACAATAACAACAATAACAACAACAACACCAGCACCAATAACAACAACACCAGCACCAACAACAACAGCAACAACAACACCACCAGCACCAGCAAGAACAACGCCAGCACCAGCAACAACAACATCTGCAACAACAGTATCAACTACTGCAACAACAACAATAGCAACAACGACAACAGCAACAACAATAACAACAACAATAACAACAACAAAAGCAATAACAGCAGCAACAACAGCAGCAACAACAACAACGACAACGAGAACAACAACAACAACATCTACAACAACAATAACAACAACTGCAACAACAACAATAGCAACAACGACAACAACAACAGCAATAAGAACAACAATAACAACAACAGCAACGACAACGAAAACAACAACAACAACAACAACATCTGCAACAACAATTACAGTATAATACAAAAATATAGAAGTGTGATATGTTTAATAAATTCAATTTGTGTACCACAGAGAAGTCAACAACTGTATTAATTGAAAACAATATGTTTGATTAAAAAAGTCTATTTGTTGCACTTTATTTGACCGATATTGTATGTTGAACAAAGGACGACGATATATTATAACTACTGTAGAGGTTTACCGAAGCCAGAATTTTTCCGAAGCCGAAGCTTCGGCAGATATTGCAATCTTTTCTAATAAACTATGTAAGGTTTGTAGGGACTAGGTAGACTCCAGGTGGATAAGTTCCAATACTCAATCCAAATGAAAAACAATTTCTAAGATGGGTGTATGGTTATAATATTTGTACAACTTAGATAGAGATCATGCTTGTTAGGGCAGACATACAAGGGTATATAATTCAGATTTATAAATAAATTATAAATAAAATTGCTAGTTCTAAATAGACATGCTGACATAGTTAATGGATATAATAACATTGGTAATTACTAGAGCTCGGACATTGGGGCATTTATCCGTAAAATGCCCTTGGTGCCCCTAATGCGCATATTGCCCCAAAAGCC
>JARUHE010314936.1:0-20367 GCA_031471125.1 Archaeomysis grebnitzkii | reverse complement strand
ATTGATAAACAATACAAAATTGACTGGACAGTAAGTTTAGTGACTGCTGTGGTAAAGCAGTGATGATAAGATCATAAACTGATAGCTAAATTAGTATAATTAATTCAGTGTTCACTAACAAATGAAGTGCTAACTAAATAAATAAACAACAAACTAAAAACATATGAATTAAAGGTATTATTAATGAACAGACATGTTGTTCATTAACTTAAACATATTAATGTATTGCTTTTTTAGTTATATTTACCAATAATTAAATGTATGCTAACTTTTTTTAAAAAAAAAACTCGCTACCTCTGGAAAGAGGATTGTGCACCAAAATTTAATGTGGAGAGGATCCATTTTTATGTTCAAAATTTACACCCTGCTACAAGAATTTGTTCTTTCTAATTAAAAAGTACAGAATACAAGAATTTATGCTAAAAATGATGTATTAATTTAATAAAAATAATACTCGCAGCAGAGTCAGAAAGAGAAGTTCTCTTGTTGGACTCCAACAACCTAATTTTTCAAGATTGAACTCCAATAGTCATAATTAACTTTATTTGAATTGTAGATAAAAACAATCCTAAAAGTTGTTTATAAAATTGGTGAAAGTTGATAAAGACCGGCATTGTAGCGTTGCATGCTGTATGTAAACTACAGTGTTTAAGGAAAGTTTAGCATAGTCGTGACCCATCAAACAAAACCTAACCTGACTCTGTCTCTCAAATGGTTTTTGATGGCCAAAAACACCTATTAGAACCAATACACCAGTTAAAACCAGTACATCTGGTACGCTTGTCAATTGTAAACATCAATTGAAATGCCAGTCAATGTGCCAAATGAACTTAATTAAATTCAGCGAGTCCAAGAAATTTTGATAAATTTGGGTTCTTTAGCGTAGTGCTTGAATGAAATAAATTAATTTTTAAATGTTAAATAAGTGCCCAATACATTTTTAATTGTCTAATACACTTATAAGATCGTATTTTTCCATGAAATATTATTTATAAGTAAATATATATGCTGAACTGAAGCAAAATAAGTTATCCCAAGTAAATTTTTCTCAAAATTGAATCCTTTAGTGTTCTATTTTAAAGAATGAATTCAGTGAGTTCTTGAATTGATCGATTTTATTTGGCACATTGAATTGCCAGCGAGACGCAACAATGCTGGTCTTTATTCAAACACAAGGTTCTATATATACTTAAATTTAAAAAATTTGAACATTAGGGCATCCATCAACCAGAGGTAACAAATGGTTTCAGTAAAAGACAACCTTAAAAAAAACTAAATGACAGATTAATGGAACTTATAAAAAAAACTGTCTTTTATAAAAATGGCAGTTTCTTCAGGATCATTGAGAACCATCATTTTTATTAGTGGAAAAATCTATAGAAATTTTTTTGTTTTTTAAGAAAAGTTATTATTCAAGAAAAACTGTAAATTAAAAAAAAAAATTCAACATTTACCTCCTATAAAAATAGTGAAATATTTTCCAAGTTAATTGAGCTGTAAAACCTTATTTTTTAAAGAAAATATAATATAGATTTTTTATTTAAGCAAATTTATTATTCAGCTCATTATCTATAAACTTTGTTAAATAAAAAAAAACAGTGAAATAAAAAATGAAAAACATTAACATTTGCCTTCACCTAAATTGTGAGCGTGAGAAACCGACGATGAAGGACTGACCAATGCATGTCGATTGTAATAAGGTATCTGTAGGATGGATACCCAAATAAGCTTAGTCACTTTTAATTTTTGTATATTTGCCCTTTCTTCTTACCAGTACCAAAAAATTGTAATGTTTATAACTCATTGGCAACTTCACTGGTATTTACTACTGTAGATTACTTAGTGGAGTTTCCAGTTGCATATCCATTTACCAATATAAATTGTATATATCGGTCTTTCGAACAAGGAAAACCTAATGCATTTATGTTTCATGTCCTACTTTAACTGCTATAAACATCTATAGTGTTTTCCCATTAGTTGATTTTGAAAAACAGTACTATGGCAGCAGAGGTCATACCTTTACTAGTCATTTTTGGCCCTTTTCAAACTATTGTTATTGGGAGGATGCTAAAGATAAATATCTCTTGAACTCCAACCTTCATTATATTACACTTGTTCACATGGTGCCAAAAACAAGTAAATTCCATCAACCAAACAACCTGCGATGATCAAACGAGAATCATTTTTTTCGTTCTCCAAAAATTAAATTCTATCCAATGTTCTCCAAATTTAAAGTTTTTTTTTCTTTTTTTAATGAAGAACAAAAAAATGGATGCCTTTTTTTCAACTGGATATTAATGTTAGTGTGAATACATTAGATACAAGTGCAGCAGGGCTGATTTTTAATAAAAAATACACAAATTTACAAAATTGTTAAAAACATTGGAACAAGATTTTGAGCAAAATATGTTCTCCAAGAGTTATGAAAAATGTTCTCGGGAAATTTCAGAGTTTGTAATAAATATTCTCACAACCTAACATAACCTCGCCTTCTCGTCTGCAGAATGCGTGAACAATGTGTCAAATAAAATACACCAATTCAAGAACTCCATGAATTAATTTTTAAAAAAATGCTGAAGGATTCAGTTTGATGAAAAATATTTTAAGGTAGCCTATTTTTCTCCAGTTGAGTAAACATATTTATTTATAAATACTAATTCATGAAAATCTACTTCATTCACCCAATGTATTAAAAGACTGGTAAAACTTACCAACATCCATGCAATTGTACAACACCTTGGAATTTGGAATTAATTGCTCGGCACCATGTAATGGAACTGCTTATAAATGAAAATTTTTACAATCATTTTCTTTCTAAAGTCTTAGAAAAACTACAGAACCTCGCTTAACCTTACCTAACCCATCTTTGTCGTACATACAGAGTGTAAATATAGAAATAAGAGGACTATTAAAAAAAGAAAAGTGGATATACAATTTCGGTTTTCCATATATAACATGCTATAATTATTTTAATATTGCATCTATTTTAATAATTTGTGGCTTAATGAACATATTTCATCATATTACAATTTTAATAAATGCTATTTTTGCTTAAAAACTCTATTGAAAAAGTTGCATGCATGTTTGTAAGATTAACCAAAAGACTGAATTTATCAAAACTTATTGAATTCCCCAAGTTAAAAAAAAATTTGGCATATTTTAGCGTAAATAAATAAACAGGAAGAATGATAGAAACTCCGAAACCACCGTTTAACTTTGCCTTCTCGTTTGTAGAACGTAAACATAAAAAGGAGGATCCCTCATCTGTAGAATGTGGACATGTACAAATAAAGGAAGACAAGACCACAAAACATTGAATATTAAAGAAAAAACAAAAATTTGTAAGAAAAGTACAATAAAAGTTGTTAAGCTATCTACCAGAATGTCCAATTTTGTTTCAAAATGTCCTCTACAAAAACCTAGCACCAACAACAATTGGCAGACAACAGTCATGTGTAAGATTCACATTCGAGATATATTACAGGTTATATTTACTTTTTTTTATAGACCACTCAAAGTATAAACTTATGCCTCTGTGGTGAAAAGCTAAGCTAGAAATTTAGTTCACTTCCAAGATCGAAGCTCTGAAAACTCTCTTCAATGTTAACATACTCTGAGGGGAGACAAAATGCTCAGGAATAGAGTTCGCCAGACAATCAAATTATATAGCGCACTTTCCTTCATTATATTAAATCTTGCATAAGGAACTCTAAATCTAACTGCTCTCATACCATAGTCATAAACCCTGCATGAGCATCCCATATTTCAATAAATTGAATTTATTTGTCAAAATAAATTCCTATTAATGCTGTCCATCCAAACTTAAGAATTACATTTGTTTTAAATGAATTTAGCGAGTTAAATAATTTCAGTACAAATTTATATAAAAAATTACTGAACAGGACTAAAATCAACATCCTTCTCTATTGTAACCATCCTAATGGACTAATGTTTCAATATTTTGTTAATCTGTCCCTTTTCTGTAACTACATATGCTAACTGTATTATAATCATGTAAGGATTTATTATTTGTACATGAATTTTACTGATTACAGTACTATACAATAGCATTCAACACTCGAATTTGATAAAAATCTTTTGCAGGATACTTTGAAAATATACTTGAAGCTCCTCTAAATAACTTTGTTGATTTTAGGCGACATTCCCTCCCTCTGAATTATGACCTTTAATGTACTTCCAGTTTATATTTACAGTAATTGAAAACCTCTAATTTAGTCAAATGTTAGTTTGAGTGGACATGGTCAAAAGGGTTAATATGAATTTGTTTAAAAAAGTTTCATTCCATTGAAATATGGGTTGCTCATGTGGGATTTATTTATTCCATGGGGGTTCCTCCTTTTTATGTACGCATTCTAGAGACCAGAAGGCGAAGTTAAGTTATGGTGTCTGAGTTTCTATAGTTCCTCCTGTTTATTTATTTATGCATTCTACAGAAGAGAAAGTGAGATTAGGTAATGTTTTTAAAGTTTCTATAGTGCCTCATATTTATAAAAAAAATCTGATCTTTCATATTACCAAAATCTGAACAATCCGGTTGATATCTTAACAAATTATTTTTGGTGTTTTTTTGTGGGGCGAGTGAAATGAAGTAAGTAAAGACAGGTGTTACTTTTCATCATCATTGTCCTGACATTCAACTAAATGTTTAAGTTTTTATTTTCTTAATAACTCGTTTGTTTCTTAATATTTTTGCACCAAATTTTCAGAACTGAAAAATAAATATGCTTAAAATATAATGCAATATAATTCTTTTTAGATAATTTTGTGTTTTTTGTTATTTAAGTTTGAAATGTGGAAAAATAACTTAAAATACTTCACATTCAATAAAAGGTTCAAGTTTTTTGTTTTCTTTATATTTTTGCTGCAAATTTTCAAAACTTAACAATGAATATGCATGTATAAATACAAATAATAGTATTTAAAATAAATCAATTATTTTGTTATTGTTATTTATAAAATTTTAAAATTGTATTGTACATTATAAAAATAAATAATCGCTTGACATTTAACCCGCATGGCGCTTTGGCACAACTAGTTTTATCTTAGGATCTTAGCAACATGGACATGCCATCTGTTTCAGTGTTGTACCAAATTTGGTAGAAAGAGCATGGAGTGTTGTTATCATGAATTAATGGTGAGTAAACAGATTTTTTATCTGGAGAAACTGCTTATAAAATAGCTACATAAACAAAATAAAAAAATATGAACAAAATAAAGGTGCTTAAATTATGGTATAAGCACCTTATTTTCTTCTTAATTTCTTTATACAGCTATTTTATAAATAGTTTCTATGCTGCCAGCTAATTCGACAGTTGTTGTACAATTTTGGACAATGAAACTGCAATTTTACCATTATAACAATTTCAAAGAGGGATTTTGTGGTAGTCGCTAAAAATCAAAGTATAGCCTGGAGGGAATGGTCAAAATATTTTATTTTAAAACTTGGAAAGCTATTTTTGACTGGATGCCAAAATTATGTCTGTTTACATGCTGTAGATTAATTTGTTTAATATTGCAATTATGCTATACATAGCATTATTTTTCAGCCAAGGTGTAAGGCACCACTTTAACTATATACCTGTTTGAAGTAGTTAAATCATAATTACATTAATTTTTTTCACTGTTGTAATATGAGATAGGTTGAGCCATTAGACTAGTGTATCACTGGTTTTATAAAAATGGTTAAAGAGTCAGGGTGTTGCTTTAGCTGCTGTTGTAGTGATTACTCTATTAGAATTACTATTGGAAGACACTGTTGATGACAACTGTGAAGCAACTTGAAGTGTTAAGCATAAGATAAAACTTTATTCATCATCTCCAATTAAAATTCTGTACTAGTTAATTAACTCTTAAACATAACCTAACACATTTATATGTGAAAAATAATTTTTTTTTTGTACACGTGAGTGACTGTGGTTCTCTAGCCATCTATATTTCTATGTTTTAAGATCATTTTATTCCTCAATATTTATGGGTTAAATAAACAGTTGAAGAGTTCAATATTATTAGGGTATCCATCCATGTATAACCTATTACAATGAGTAGGTTAGTCCGTTAGTGTCTGCTTCTCATGTCCACAGTTTAGATAAATGCAAATATTGAAATTTTGGATTTCACCCTTTTTTTAATAGAAATTATAGATAATGATCTGAATAAAACCTTTACTAACATAAAATAAGTTCTAGATTATATTTTCTTTAAGAAATTATAATTTATAACTCTAATTAACTTGGAAATATTTAACTGTTTTTACAAGAGGTGAATGTAAATGTTGATGTTTTTAATATTTTTTTACAAATATTTTTTATTTAATTTTTCAAGATAGTGCAATGTAAATTATATATTCATGAATGTTTAGTCTACCAATGTTATTAAAATTATATATTTTTATCAAAAGATAGATAAAAAATGATTAATTTCATTACAGTGACATTTGTTAACCTGTGTCTGAAAGACGAGCTTCTATAACTGACCTCCGAGTGTTGTTGTTTTTGGGACAGTGGATGATTTGTGAACTCTAATAAAATTTACCCTTCTTTCGAAAATTGATTTTATAGAAATGTTTGCTTAAATAAAAACAAAGATTCTACACTGGTGTTACTAAGGATTTCTTCTGTGAAATAAGTAGCCTATTTATTTTTATAAAATTTATACTTTTTATAAATCTACCATTATTTCATTAAATTAATGGTTAACTGAAATTTTTTTTGAAGGTTTAGAGGAAGGTTTCTTTAAAACAAATGGAAGAACTGGATATTTAAGATGGAATGTCCTAGGGGTGTTTTTTCCTAAATTTTATATTTATTAAATAATAGACATTTTTATGACTTTGTGAACTCTGTCCTTACTTCATTAAATTCATTGTTAACAAAGATTTTTATTTGAAGGTTCAGACTAAGTTTATTTAAAAAACCTAAGAACTGGATGTTTAATGTGGAATGACCTAGGGGTATTTTTTCCTAAAATTGATATAATATAAAATAGACATTTTATGACTTTCTGGACTTAGTGAAGTTTATATTTGTGTTTCTTCTTTGTGGAGTTCTGTGTATTAATTAAATTATTGTTATTAGATGATTACCAGATAAATATTTTTTATCTATAGAAGATTCTCAAGATAAATTATAAGCATGTTGCTAGTTATTAAATCTAATCATATTGATATTACTATACAAAATATTTTAGGGATGTTATAGAGGTATGAGCAATTTTTTCAAATGATTAACACTCTTAACAACTCTGGGATATTTCTCTATTTATGGTAGTTTGATGGATAAACAAAGACTTTTATTTGAAGGTGCAAGGAAAACTTGATGAAAATTGGAAATTTTTACTTATAGCCAATTAGAGAACTACAAATTTAAATGAAGATATTACTTATTTCTTGAAAATAATTTCTTAGTATTGACCTTTTTAATCAAACACTGACACTAAACTAATAATAAATGTAGTTTAACCATTCAGTAAGTAAAACAATGTTGATATTATTTTACATAGAATTTGAATATGCAGACACAGCTTTTAATGCATGGCATTTCCTTGTACTTGTTTTACATTTATACTTGAAAAAGCATTACAACCATATTATTAATGTGGATCTAGTTCACATTTTGTGCTCTAGTTCTGAATTATTCAAACCTAGACCTAGTTGCCTATTGGTAAGGTCAACTCCATCAATAATTTCACTACCAAATGTAGTCTACAAGTGTTTCCTCACAAGTGTCCCGTGACTCATTTCATTTTATACAAAGTTCTATTGCTTATGAATTTCAATTTTTTTATATGAATTGAAATGTAATTACAGTGAAGCTTATTAAACCTAATGTATGGTTTGATCAATAGTATTGACAAGCTGAGATGTTCAACATTTTAAAATTTTATAAAAAATGTATTTTAATCTTTGACTATTGATGTGTTTTTTTTCATCATCAAAAAATAGTGTTCCTAAATTAAATATTGCTTTCCTACAAAGAAAAATATAAATATTTTAAAATTAAAAGGAAACACAAGATAGAATATAATGGCTTTGATATAGAGATTGTAATACTAGCTCATGCGGCAATACAACTTCTTGATTCAACTTTGTTGGATAATAAAACAAACTAAGTTATTTGTACAATTTCTGTTTAGAATATTCAATTTATAAATAAATGAAAGATTCAATAGAATAAATAAATTTTCTTTCATAAATGAGAGACCATTTATAACATTTCCTTTTCCAATATTCAATATATGAACTGGATCAAAAAATAAATAAATCATTGAATAAATTATATATTTATTTTCAAATTTATACTTCAGGTATGTGAGATATGATTCAATAATTAAGTAAATTTATAATATAAAAACAAACAAAATTTCCTTCATACACCTCAGCCAACCTTTATGACACCATCCATATACATATAAAATAATTCAGTTTAAGATAATACAATTTTCTCTTCAGACATGTCAGATTTGCGTTCTTTTCTTTTATGAATTTCATATCGGTTTCTAAGGACTATGGTCATTTGTCCTTCATTTAGAATAGTTATAATAATTTGATGAATCTACTTTTCAGACAGGCATATTAAGCTTTTTTTATAATAAATTGAAATAAGTTTCAAGGACTATGGTCTCTCGTCCTTATTTTTATTAATTCATTTTGTGCACGACACCTTCACCTTCTCACTCCACGTTTCTCTTCTCTTGCCATCTTCTTTTTTTCAATCCCTCCAAAAAAACAATCGCAACACCATCTAACATAGCGTCCATTTAACTACTCTCAAACGAGAGTTTGAATTTATTCTTGACAAGAGGTATTTACAATATTTAAATGATCATATTAAGGTCAATTAGTTTACAAATGATAATTATATATTTTCAACAATTACTCATTTGATCTAGCTTGTTTGAAATAGTATAGTTATACATTGATTGGGTTTCCAGTTTCTATAACCAATATTGTTAAACTATAGATGTTTTCTATTTTAAGTTTTTACAGATTAAAAAATATGAAAGGAAATAATATATAATGTGCATATTTAAAATTAATACCCTCGCACAAACAAGTTTTCATTCAACACTAAATAACAGGAAATGAAACTAGGATTCCGTTACAGAGTGCAAAAATTGAACATTAATACCTATAAAGTGAAGTTTGTAAAAACTATTCATTTAATAAAGCTTCATTATGAAATTGTTTATAGCTATAGGTTTGTGCCTTGTACATTTTAATCTAATAAGATTCTGCCATTGCACTAAATTACATGAACAGAAGCTAAGAAGGATCTCTAAAAACAATTTAGTCTGTTCATGACATCCCTACCATCATAAAGGTAAACAAGTGAATTTCAATGAGTAGTGAACTAGAACAAACTGTAGTCATTATTTTTATTTATAGCAATACACATTTAACACAAGAGAAAGATTTACTGTATATGCAATAGGAACAACATTTATAAAATATTTTTTTTTTAAACTTGGGTTTATTGTAATAACTAAGTTTTTATGGTGTTTATCAACTTGCATTTTATTCAAAAGTAGACTAAACATTTTTTTAATTCTTTTGTCAAGTGGAGTGATGGCAGTTACTTTTCCTGGAGTGATCAGTCATTCGCTGTGTGAAATCACATTCAACACAATGTTAGCTTTTCATTTTCAGAGTTACAGAAAATTATATTTAACAAAAGTTATTCATTATAACCTTCTTATTAATATTGCTATAAATTATTTTTTCTGGAAAGTTCATATTTATTGAGATATAAGTAAAAAAAAGTAAATATTTTCAAATTTCACATACAACAAGATGTTGGTTTATTGTTTGGTGATCAAATCCTTTAAAATTTTCTATATAAGTGCTTTATTACAATGCTAACAAATATTTTATTATTCAGAACAAAATATATAATTTAACCATTCTTCATTCAAGGGAATAAAAATGCATTACACACCTAATGCATTTATAAATTGAGTGCCCCTCACACAATTTGTTTGAATTTTGGCTCAGTTTATTCAAGGAGATGCAATTGATAACCTCTTAAATGATTGCTTGATGTCAGTGTCAAGCTGTCGACCCTTTAAAATCTAAAAGATTATGATCATGAACACTAAAATACATTACTATTAGTTTTTAAAACTACTTTTATTCAATTGTTTTGTAGGTGGAAAAAAGTTAAGTAGTTATGATAAGATGATGGTTTGGGCTATATTGACTTTTGGTTGGTATATTGATGTTCGATTTATAAGTAGATTAATCAATAGAAGCTCAGCTTGTTCTTATTTTTGTAAATTTTATACCACTAACTCCATTAACCTCATGCCAGTGATGTACAATTTATTTTACTTATGTCAGCTGCTTTGATTTTCTTTGTATTTAAAGATTCATTTTGGTTTTGTAGAAAAAATAATACTTACCATGTTATTGAAAACAATTTTGGAAATGTTATCTTCACTTTAAATCTTGATAATTATATTAATTTAATATATATTTGTTGCTAATAATGGATGTGGCCATCATTAATATTTTCTAAAGCTTCATTGTACTCACTGATATGTATGTGTATGTATATATTTATATATATATAAATATATAAATTATATATTTTGTATTTAAAAGGTTTTGATTCTGTATTATAGTGTTCATATTGTTTCAGTACAATTAAAATAAAATATGTTTAATCATAATTTGAAATAAGTTTTTTAAATTTCACCTTTATTATATTGTGGATTAATTCTAATTATTTACAAGTAAATATCTGAGGAATTATTACATTGCTGTTCTTGGATAAATATAATAAAAATGTCTTGGAGCTTATTTTAGCTTTAAGTTCATTAGGTACATTGTTGTTTATTATTATTTAAAAAAATACATTTTAAACATTCCAATTTGTTACTATTTTGTTTGCATTGTACAAATTCCTATATTTTACATCAATAATGTTGTTTTTATTAAGTTCTTTCCCCCTCCTCAGTTGTGATGTTGATATAGACAATGTAAAATTGTATGTTCATCCCCCTGATGTCATTTTTGTCTTGCTCCTTCAGTTGTGATGGGGAGATGTACACACTAGAAGATGCCAATCCCCAGGGGAGCTGCAGACAACGGACACCACCGGTCCAGTGACAGAAGCGACCAACCCTCCATAAATGACGATGTTTTCGTACCTCGAGGTGGACACACCCATGACCCACATCATTTTCACAGCCCCGCGGCTGACCACTTCCCACTTGAACAGCATGGGTCTGCATATGGCACGACCCATGACCGGGTGGGCGAGACCAGCGCCCACGTCGACGGACAACGCAAGGGACACGCTCGAAGTGCGTCGCACGCCGGAGTCATGATCCACAGAGACACGCCTGCCACGGAGTATGGTGAGTCATGAAATCCTTTTCTCGTCCTGATTGTGTGCGGTCAACATTATTTTTGATAATTAATGCCTGCATTTACAGGGTTAAGATTCTCAATATTTTGAAATGTATTTATTCAATTGTATTAATGTTATCAATTAGAAGCAAGCTATTGTGTTCAGATCAAAATAATGATCAAATTTAAACATAAAATATTAATTTGTAATTCTCAAGATTCTTAACCCTATTGATCACATACTATGTCTTGATGACTGTTTCAATAATTTGTTTATGATTCTAAGTGGATATAACATTACATTATTATAATTAAATCGTGTGCCATTTTACTCGCACCCGCTTGCACACGCACCCATACACACACACATACACACACACGCGCGCACGCGCGCGTGCCTTCATGCACGTCGCTGTTGATTTGGAGAACTGAAATGTCCATTTAGTTCCACTTGCAACTATAGCGACTGAAATCCAAGCTTCATTAACCAATATCTTGCTTCCTGATCATAATGTACTGAACATCCCAAATTTTTCGCTCGATCATGTTTGTTAATGAATTCATCGTCCGAAAGTATTAAATATTTCGTTTGAACAACTGTGATCGGCATTGACAATAATAATGATTAACTCTTAAATAAAACTAGATTATGATAAACAATATAACAACAATAACAATAATTAACTTTATAAAATAAAAAAAGATTACGATGAACAACAATAGTAATGAAAATGATTTGAAGATAATGTTAGTTATTCTATATAGCGTAAAAAGTTACCAAATATAAAAAAATGCTAAATGTAACCTAGCCTAATTGAAAGAATATTCTATTAAATTAATGTTTTTTTTAATATATAGTAATTTATTAATTAATGTTAATTGATTATACTCAATTGGATTTAGCTTCAAATTAATTAATTATCTTTATACTTGTAAGTAATTAATTAGCTAAGTGTCTTTATCCTATTCAAATTAAATGTTACCAAATTATGCTGCTATTTGTATTAGTTATGAAACCAGAAGATAAAGAATTGTTGTTAGTGGTTAAGAACAAATCTAAATATTACATCAGTTAGGAAACAGACATATTCACACCATAGATCTTGTGTATAAATGGGTTTGATAGCACTTTCATTGAGACGTAATGTAAAAATGTAGTGGTGGCATATAATAATATTTAAGTGTTAGCCATAAACATTAAACATGCATGTGGTAATGAAACACAGTATAAAAATAAGTAATGTTAAGCCTATAAACTGGTATCCAACATTTTACAAACTCTTCATTTATACATAAATTTTTTGTTTTTATAAAAATTTGCATAATTTATTAATGCTAAATAACATAAAATCTCTTTAAACATGTTTTACTTGGTGGTTACCATTATACTAAAATTAATCTCCATACACAATAACTTTACAATCCATTTATACATACGATCTATGAAACACACACACACACACACACACACACCTGGGCTCGCACACACACGCACATACACGCACGCACGCGCACACACACACGCACGCACACTCGCGCTCGCACGCACACTCGCGCTCGCACGCACACACTCGGCTCGCACACACACACACACACACACACACACACACACCCACACTCGGCTCGCACACACACACACCCACACTCGCGCTGGCACGCACACACACACTCGCGCTTGCACGCACATACACACTCGCGCTTGCACGCGCGCGCGCGCACACACACACACACTCGCGTGCACACGCACACTCGCGCGCACACACACACATACCTACTCGCACATACACACACATATCTAAATATATATATATATATATATATCATACATACAATCAATCTATGATTCACACACATGCATATATACTAGATACATTCACGAAATATGTGCTGCCTATGAACAGACACATGGATAGAAAGAACTCAAAAATATCATTTTAATTTCATAAATTGATGCAGGTAACTTTCATTTCAAAACTACTTTGTGAATGTCTTGTTACTATAATGACAATGGGTGTAGATTTTCCCCCATCAAGTTTCACTTCATAAAGTTGTTCAAATAAAAGACTTTACAGTTTAGTTTTCGAGAGTTTTTTTTTTTTAAATATTAAATATATATTTAATAATCTAACATGTCCATTACTGTCTTCATATTTTGACGTACTGTAATCCGTTTGAACGTTTTCCTTGATTTGTTATTAGTATTGATAGGACAGAATTGATAGATATTGAATCCCTAAGGAAGGAATTCTTACGATAAATACATAGCATCATTGGTATGCAAAAAAACTGTTTAGTTATTGTTTTTCAAAATTTATGTTTACTGCTGATTTTAAATTTAAAATCAGTTTTCTCATATAACTTAATTTTAGATATATTTTGACGTCTAATTTTCTAGACAAATTAAGATAATGCACAATATATTTGAAAAATTAAATGTATCGAGTGAAAACGGATTGTTTTACTAAAGTCAGCACTCTTAAGTTATGCTACAACTATTAATGTTTAAATGACAATGATAAGCTTTATTTAGTCATAGAAACATTACAATGTAAAATAAGTTATACATACACATGAAGTTCATTTAAGGCTTGACTATGTTTTTATGTAAACCAGAGTTGTTCTTAAATTTGTGAAAATTTAAATAAAATAAAACTTTGTTTGCATAAAATTTTCTGTAAATAAATGTATGGAAAGACTATTTTTAATTCCAGGAGTGACGCCTCATGGCTCCAACACCCTGTCAGCTACCTCAGGGGCTACGTCGGGACCCTGGAGCACGGGAGTCATCCCCGGGGGTGCCAGGGCCAGAGGTCACCAGCGCACTTTCTCCCATGGTCAACTGGGCCACCGACGTGCCGGGAGTCGGACAGACTTTATTCTTCCTGAAGGCCACGAGGAGCGGGAAAGGGAGAGAGCCAAGGCCAAAGGGGCCTCCCTGGCCAGGACTGCGTCGTTCCCCTTCAAAGGACACTCCCGGCAGGCCTCCCGCACCGAGAGTATCTACACGATCCGTGAGCAGAAGAAAAGTGTTCTTCAGAAACTGATGTTCTGGAAGAAGGACGCGGACGAGGGAGCGACCCGGGTGGTGGTCGCCAACCACGTGCTGCCCAACGTGCCTCGGAGTCGACATCCCAACGGCAGGTTTCCCCTCAACAGGATCTGCACCACCAAGTACACGGTGCTCTCCTTCCTGCCCAAGAACCTGTTCGAGCAGTTCCATCGGTGAGTGTGAAGCTCTTTTCACTTTAGTACTATCGCATACAAATAAAAGTCATATTCAACTGAAAGTTTATAACATTCCGTTATTCATTGCAATTTCTAAATACAACATAAATATAGGTCTGTTTGTCTTTATTTTAGCTTATTATAATTATTATAATTTCTATGTTGAATGTGACTCTTATTTCTTATGCAATAGAATTGTTTTCAATACTAACTATAGAATATTTTAATCATTGTGGGACCTTCTTAATCAAGCTTTAGATTATTAAAATTGCATGTTCGAGATATTCCATCGGTGAGTATAACTTGTTCAATAATTATAATGGTCTCAGCCATTAGAATTCACATCTGACAGAATATTCCATTTTGTTAGATCTGGAATCTGAATTCGGTGTCTTTCACCAATGTGCGACTGACACAGTTATTGTCCCTCCAGTGTGAATGAATTTCCCATATTGTGCATTTTTGTATCTTTATTTTATTTTGACTCTAGTATATACTGGAGTAATTTTGTCATTAAATACTTAACGATGTATTCATCCCTCGAACACTTGTGCCGATACACTTCAACACTGGTTTTGTAAGTGGGTTAGAACTTTTGCGACCTTCAATTCTCTTTATTCAACCTTTTTTGGGGCGATTTTTTTCATATATTTGCCTAAACCGCTTGCAAGTTTTGGAATTGAAATAAAACATGTATAGACTCGACGTTGTAACCCTTCAATATTTGCTTAAACATTATACCAATACTAATATACATCAATGTTATCATTAGAAACAACTTTTTTGTTGCAGTAAGTTCTAAAATGCATTAATGTTACCATTAGAAGAAACATTTGTTACCATTTGAAATAACATTTATTGCACACGTACTCAAATACATTAATGTTACTATAAGAAGAAACATTTGTTACCTTTGGAAATAACATTTATTGCACACGTACTCAAATACATTAATGTTACTATAAGAAGAAACATTTGTTACCATTGAAAATAACATTTATTGCACACGTACTCAAATACATTAATGTTACTATAAGAAGAAACATTTGTTACCATTGGAAATAACATTTATTGTAGTATGAAATGAAAAACGAATTTGTGTTTATCGAGAAGGCAAGATGAAAGTCGATATTTGTTTTTGCTCTAATGACAGCATCGAGTTACAATTCGAACCCAAACATTTTATGAAAATATTTTTGTTCTGGTAACTTTCATTTACAAAAACATTTTACATGACCCTGAAATACGCTGCATTATTTAAAAATAAACCTAGTATTTTTGTTACTTCTACAACAGGTGTTTTGTTAATATTTCTACCTCGAATGCCTGACTCTTGTCCCATTATACGAACGTGTAGTGCATGTTCGGTGTAGCATAATGCAGCAGTGGATATTATGTCTATGACAAACTTTAAAAATAATGCAATTAGTTTATTAACTAAATGATTTTCCGTTGACTTCCATTATAAATATATTGTAGTTTCATTTTCTATGAAGACGAATTGGAGAGCATAATAGGTATCCTCGTGGTTTATTTTTTAATGTATTTCAATCCTTGGAACTAATTAAAGTTGAAGTCTTGTTTCAAATATTCCGATTGACACATCTTACTGCCTAGAAAAAACTATTACAATTACTAAAGTACAATAAAAAGTTATTAAAGTTCTAGCAATTAATGCTTATCCAGTTACCTTAGGGTTAAGAACCCAATGCTGATGCAATGACAGATGTTATGACGTCATCAAGTTTGTTGTTCTACAACGGGCAACGTTAACGGATGTGAAGTGTTTGTCAAAATGAGCAAAGCAAAGAAAATGAATAAACAAACAACTGAAATGATCCAATTTCCGTAAACAACTGAAATGATTGTAAATATTTGTTCGATTTGTATCGCGTTGTATAACAAAGGTTTTATCACATGGACTTTTTGTGTTAAGTTTTACAGGAAATTGTTAAGCATTGGTGTCTATAAGTTCTTCTTTGCATTGTTCGTCTTTTGACACAGAATTAGGTGTTAATTGATTATCTTAACGCATCCTACATTTCCACTTCTTTCCCTCATAGGCGTAAATTTACCGAAACATATTTACAACTAAAATTCTAATTCATTTTATTCTTTAACGTAACAAACTCAACTTTGAAAAAAGTTAAATATACTCATTTCTCAACAATGTCATTCTGTGGATATTTTGTGGCTAACCTACAAGTTCAACGAGGTGGTCTGAGGATAGCATTCATTAATTATTACCGCCTAACAATCAAATCATCGGCAACTAAAATATTTATATGAGAATTAAATTTTTAATCATTTTGTTGATTGTTGTTGAATAATGAAAAACACAAATAAACAAAAATACGCATTATTCTGTTTTTTAAGGCTGATTGAATAATCTAAAACTGTTTATGCTTATGTTTCGGTTGTAGAGATAATGATAATAGTAGTTAAGGGAATATTTTTGGTAATATATTTATTGATTTAATCATTGCATTACTTGTTTTTTGTTGTTACAATTTTATTTTGTTTTTGTGTCTTGCCTTGTTTCGTATATATATATATCTTATTGTCTTACAAACCTGACCCTGTGAATGCGTACGTATCTGGATGAGTGTATAGAGCTGAAGTAAAATATTATTAAATTGTTTTGGTATATAACAGACTAATATTGTAAAATAAAGCATTTTTTAATTTTAATGTTTAGAAATTCTAAATCGATTCTTACTACTTTTATTAAACATATTATCATTCTTTAATATTTTTTTCAAATGATTCTTCCGAAAGAGACAAATTATTGAATATACCTGCATGCTCTAGCTCTGTATAATCCACAGTAAAACTCCGTAAGGGGGCAAATTGTTAAACCACATGCTTGAAATATAACAATGCTTGGGTGGCGGCGATGGTAGGTAAAGTAAGGTGTTTTGTTTCATTGCCCCACTTTCAAACTTACTTAAGCATTGTATAATATTTATGATTATCCAATCGGATTTTGTTACCTACTCTGTATGCCACAAATTATTATTTTTGTTTAATTGTACTTCATTGTACTGTGAGCTGTAAAGCTGAAAGGCGCTGTATAAATTTAAAGAATTATTATTATTGTCGACTAATGATGCGATGCGTTTGTTTTGTAAAAATGTTCGCCAGTTGTATTTGCTGTTTGTTGATACATTTTATGGTTTTCGATTTTGTTTGTATGACACTCGTTACGTAGAAGTTAAAGGGACGAAGCTTTTCTACTGGGTTGAGTGCAGCTTGAACGATCCTTTTAAAAATGATAAAATAATTGATTAATGAAAATAAACTATGTTGTGAAGTGTTTCACAAGATAAGCGAAAGTTATTAATATAAAATGTCAATTCAGTGATAAAAAAGTACCTGACCACTCAAATGAACTTCTTAATGTATTTGCGTTCATCTTTTTCAACCAATTGGATCCTTTGAGTCCTAAGCAAGTGTTCCTATGAAGACGGAGGTAATTTTAATTATGATTCAAAACATCCCTTCTAGGGTCTTACTGAAATAACCTTTTCAGTTTAATATATCCGAAAGGTACCATCGTCGGTGGCACAAGTATATGATATTTTTCAAATATAAAAATAAGAATAATGAAATTATAAATTCTAATTTTTTGTTATACATTTCATACTCTGGAAATATACAAAAGATTATCACAGTATGGAATTTACAACAAAAAAATAATAATTAATAACTTCATTATTCTCATTTTTTGATTAGGAAAATGTCATATACTTGTGCGACCGATAGTACGGTATTATATAACTACGTAAATATTTAAGACACAGTGTTGTTTTGAAGTTGAATAACTTTATTTAAATTCACAATAAATGTATCTAAAATGTGT
Organism: Archaeomysis grebnitzkii; assembly: GCA_031471125.1. NCBI lineage: Eukaryota > Metazoa > Arthropoda > Malacostraca > Mysida > Mysidae > Archaeomysis > Archaeomysis grebnitzkii. Next base: position 1,912 of record JARUHE010314936.1, on the reverse strand, counting down.
TTTTTTTCATACGTCATGGGACCACTTGAACATAACAAACTTAAATTTTTTCTTTTGATTTTTTTTTCGTGTTTACCTTATTTTTTAATATATACCTTAGTTAAACTTGTTATGAAGTGCATACTTTCGTGAATTAAGATATGTTATTTTCATTGTTTTTTATATGATAAGGATGAAGTCTATGGAACGTCTCCTTTAAGTAGGCTCGGGTTTAGCTGCAGTCCTTAGTCTTGGTAAGTTAGGGGCCCTAGTATAGTTTAAATAGATTAAATTACCTATAGTCAGTCGTCTATTTATTAACATTTAGATTATTGAAAAAGACCTAAATTTGTGGAAAGTTTTAAAAAAACTGTTGAAATCGTGAAAAACAAAAAAGTTAAAATTTGTTCATTGTTACTCGATTTAAAGCGTGAAAACTAAAAACTAAACAGTTTTCAATAAAATTTGATTGGAAGTGTGAAAACTAAAAAGTTCATAATTTTTCAATAAAACTCGATTGAAAGGTTAAAAACTATCAAATGAATATCTTTTCAATAAAACTGAATTGGAAGGTTAAAAAATAAAAAGTAAATAATTTTTCAGTAAAACCTGTGATAAATCCGAAAAATAAACTTCGTTTGTAATTTATTTTGTTATTTGCAAAAAGGATTAGATTTCAAATTAAAGATGATACACGAGTGTAAGAAATGCGATCCTTGGAAAAATAACTTCAACCTCATAAGATTTATGTTTACGAGAAATATATTCAGAAAACAAATTTGCTGTAAAAATCATTTAGATGTTTTTATAAAAAAAATTATTATGCTATCCCCTGTCCATAATATAATTCTAGCGTCATCTGTGTTTGCTTAATATTCGGATTTGGCCTTGATTTACTTGGGCGGTGGTCGTAGGGTTGCATTTGCGGCACTCGATCAGGCCATATTATTCAAAACTGAAATTTACTTTTGAGGAAAATGACTCGATGCGACAGACGTTTTGTATTTTATTTCTCCTAATGTGATGCTGTGGAAATGTTTTGACATCTGAAACAATTAATTTCTAGATATCGATTTATTTGCATGGCTTATGTCCTTAATGATCAACTTAACCCACCTGACTAATGTTTGGCATAATAACTAAATTACAGTGCAGTTCATGTTGAAAATAACCCTTAATAATGGACCAGAGTCGTCACGATAGACAGTAGTTAAATGGTTAATCCAAAATGTACCAACCATAATTATTTTCCTTTGATCCTCTCAGCGAGGCCTATTTCGACGTCACGTGACCTATTTATCAAGAGTAGATCAAAGGCTTCGAGACAAATTATGGTTTCGATGTTCGAATAATTTTTTGAAATATATGTTGCAAATATAGAAATAGAACAAGTTTGTTTATATAAATTAATTACAGTTTTAGTATATATACAGTATATATATATATACCTGAAAAATGATTTATTAAATATGCTAGTATACACTGTTGAGGACGGATGAGCCCAACCACTGTGTTTTGGACCTATAACTAGAGAATGTAATATATATATATATATGTATGTATGTATGTATATATACATCCATATATATATATGAGTGTGTGTGCGTGTATATATATGTATATAATGTATATATATATATATATGTATATAATGTGTATATATATATGTATATATATATGTATATATATATCTGTATATATGTATATATATATATATATATATATATAAACACACAAATTGTTCATTGGGGTGGTTTCAGGAAAGTGTAATTTGTTCTTAAGTATGGATAGATTTTTGATGTATTTATTCAAAGTCCAGTCTTTTATATCTAAGCAATATGTTTGTTCCGATTTTATTGTCGAGCGTGCGTAGCGAAGCTCTACATAGGCGTAGCGTTTCCGATGTCGTTGTCGTCGGCGTTAGACAATGACT
>JARUHE010314925.1:0-11797 GCA_031471125.1 Archaeomysis grebnitzkii | reverse complement strand
CAAAGAAAAAAGGCCCAAAAAATAAAAAAAACAAAAATTATATATTAGAAGAATGTTTTTTATTTTACATTTTACATCTGTGTGAAAATTTTGAGGAAGATCGGTTAATAAACAAAAAAGTTCGGGTTTTTTGTAAATCGTCCCCTTAAGATACATCATTCCTAATGCATGTATATTTCATTTATGTTAAATGATAATTGCTCTAAAATAAAAAATGTTTATTTTAATTGTGAAAATAAAACATGTTCATAAATATCATACAAACGGAGCTATTTCAATAAATTAAAGTCTTAGAAAAAATGAAAGAAATATAATTCCTAATGCATATATAGTCTATTTCAGTTATTCTAAATGACAATTGCTTTAAAACAAAAAAAAATGTATATTCTAATTGTGAAGAAAGGCATGTTCATACAAACCATATTAACGGGGTTGTTTCAATAAATTAAAGTGTTAGTAAAATATTGAAGATAATACCATTCCTAATGCATATATACTCTATTTAATTTATCCTAAACTATCATTGCTCTAAAATAAAAAATATAATATTTCGACTAATTCTGAAAAAATACAAGCGTCATAAATGTCGTAAAAACCCAGTTATTTCAATGAAATCAAGTTTTATATTTTTCTTAGGAGATATTATTCCTAATGCATATTACTGTCATTTATGTTAAATGATCGTTGCTCTAACTCAAAAATAAAAAAAAGGTTTAGCCTATTTTTTAAAAAAGTATAAAACTTTTTTAATAAATTTAAGTTTTAAAAAACAATTGGTTGAGATATATTATTCCTAATGCATATACAGTATCTCTCATGTATGTTAAATGTTCATTGCTCTAACTCAAAAATAAAAAATACAGTTTAGTGTATTTTTAAAAAAAGTACAAGTTCATAAAGTTCATAAAAACTCGGGTTTAAAAAAATTATTTAAGATATATCATTCCTTTATGTTAAATAATTCCTATAAAATAAAAAATAAAAACATGTTTATTCTAATATTCCCTAACAAAAATAAAAATAGCAATCACGAGTAGCTCATAGAGCGGTGCTTTACGTCTCCTCTAAAATGGAATGATTTAACTGATTTAATTCATTTATTTGAAATTATTATGTGTTATTATCATTGTGTTATTGTAAAACAGAATTATGAAATTAGAAACGAGTATTTGTAATAAGTTTGTTTTAAAAATAATTAATAACTAATAATTAATAAAATAATAATAAAGACAATAATAGGTAACATTTATTCAATGTGTTAATAGACTTCAAATTATAGGAAGAATGAGGTAAATTATATATAATAGAATATCCACCACATGTATGGCTATAGTATAAAAACATCCATTAACAAGTTATATTTGCATTATTTAAAACGAATGTTTTCAAAATGTTAGCCTGAAAAAGTACTGATTGAGATTAATTTTATTCACATCATTTTAACAAAAGTTATAAGATAAAATTGTATTTAATTTATTATCTAAAACAAATAAAAATACATCTAATCGATTATATTACTTGAAAGGTCACTTCTACGTTTATGATAATAAAGTTTCAAAATAGTTGATTATTTATAGTATAATTATAAATTAGTACACACTACTAAGTAATTAATATTCAATAAGCCCCCCACACACACATACACACACACATACACATACACACACACATACACATACACACATACACATACACATACACATACACATACACATACACATACACATACACATACACATACACACTAATACATAAAAAACTGTCGAGCAATCTCCATACGTTTATCCATACATGATATCCTAGTATCCATCATAATAACATTGACTGAAAGAAACATTTCATTAATTCATTTTCTATCCTCAAACTATGTTTATTTTTTCAAAATGGATCATCCACTATCAACGGAACGTTTTCAAACGAATGAAACCAAATTGTATACATCATGTTGTTTGTGTATGATGTTATAATTTACATTCTCGAATCAATTTGTGCTGCATGATGTAAAACACCTGGCGTATAAGAGGTATACAATACGATGCATATAAATCAAGAATATTTTATATAAGTACCTACAATAAGGTAAAATCCAAATCTCTTTGAAACATGTATTTTAAGAACTCAAGCTGTCTAGGTTTTAAATGTTATTTGTAATATAGTATGCGCTTATAATGTGAACATATAAATCCTCAGAATGTTTAGTTTATCTCATTAACTGACTTACAGAGTGTCCGATTTTCAAACTCAGACATAATCAAAAGTTGGTTAATAATTTTTTTGCAAAGCCAATCGTGTAAATTAAAATAAAGTATGGAATAAATATGCTTCTAAGTTTTTTTTAATCGTAAAACGCCTGTCAAATTTTATGAAATAGAAAATACGTTTTACTTATATTATTTATGATGAAAATCTTGCCTATCCTAAAAAATAAAAACACGTTTGTCCATTCAATTTGTTTCTCGTCCTATTTTACAATAAAACTTGTTTCATAAGAAGTAGTGTTTTATAATTAGATTAGAGATTGAAAAATAATGTTATAAGTTAGTATTGAAAACAAATTATTTAACTTGAATAAATAAGAAAACAAAATTGTACAACTAAGCAAAACTATTTACTGAATATCGAAAAAATAAATAATTTATTGTAAGGACAATTTTAAATAGTTTTTTTATTCTCAGTAGACGGCTCAGTTTCTACTTTTAAACATTCGATGAACACTTGACACAATAATAAAAGCTTAAATATATTATAATAAAATTGAGACAATTTCTCAAATCTTAATCTGAACATTAATTTCTCAAAATACGTGAGTCTACACATTTAATATATTCTAACAGATAAAGTGCAATTCTATAATGTATATAAAGTACATTTCATTTGATTAAATATTTTTTTGTAATTATTTTTTTTAAATATCAAATAAATGATATGTAAAATCTACAATAAATACATTAAGTTTTATATAACTATCTAATAAGTGGAATTTTAATTCGAAAACTACATAAAATTGTATGTAAGGATATGTATCGTTAGAATTTGATACTTAATTAATTAAAATTATTCAACTAATGTAAATGTAATATAACTCTTTGGTGTAAAGAAAAATGAATTAGTGTTCTCACTTTTGATTTCTATCATAAGCACAGTTCACAATGCAAACACATACTGAACCACCACTACTAGACACTACATAAATGAATGCCAGTTTAACTTCGATGTTTCATCAATTATTTAGAGATGAAGCTGTCGATGCCGTTGTCGTTTCAAGTTTTTCTTACATTAATGCATCTTTTCTTCAAAGTCTGTCTGTTTCTATATCCAAGATCTTTGATTAAGTTATGGTATTGTAAAATCCGATTTGCTTGCCTGAGTGAAGGCATTTATCAACATGGTGTTGATCATCCTCTTTCATTAGACCCACCCGATTCATAACAGGCTCATGTAAGAAATAGGATTTAAAGAACCGATTCTTCAATAATTTATACTCCTTTCTATTACGTCATGTATTATTGTCTCTAAATGCAAGCTTGACTTTCCATTCTATTTCTTAATAACCCAAGAAAGTGTTTCACTTTCCTTCAAATTTACAACTGTACTTCTATCAACTTGTTGCTCTTAGTCCACATGGCTTACATGTTTGCTCTTAGTCTACATGGTCTATATCATCGACATAGCTGCTCTTAATCTTCATGGCTTACATTGTTGCATTTAGTATTCATTCAAACTGGTTTGTATTGATGATCTCACCATTAGACTTTATCAACCCTCCCCTTGAAGAGACTTACACTTTTTAAAATTTTTCATTTAAAATATTTTACAGAAGAGTTATATTGAAAACACACATATGAATTATATATAGATTACCATCAGTAAGCTGTACTACCACATGCAACACGCCAACTTAAGGGATAAAATCAAACACCTTAAGAAGCTAATATAGATACGCAATTATATTAAAACCTTAACTGTATTCTTATTCTTAATTTAAAATGTTACCTTTTTATTGTAACTTTAATTGAATTTAATTGTAATTAAAATTAAAATTGATTATGCTTAAATTTGTTCTAATTATTGTTTTTAAATGAACATTATTTTAATTTCTTAACCAAATATTTGCTTATTTCTCACAATTACAATTATTTTTAGTTCAGCCTAATTTAAATTATAATTTATTGTATCTAGCTTAATTTAATTTAATTTTTAGTTTATTGTTTATAATTTAATTAAATTTAAATTCTAGTTTATTGTATCTAATACCCCCATATTGATACGAGAAACTAGTTTGTTACCAAATATCATTAAATCGTGTTCCATCAAAAAAATATTAATATTTCAAATATTTCATCAATCAAAAATTTAATTTCTTCATATAATTGATTAAAACAACCATTTGTATTGCCAAGATCGAACTAAATTTTTTAAAGTTTTAAAATTTAATGTTAAATAATTTATGGATTTTTTTCAATTCTTTGTTTTTAAGACAGAATCTTACGGAAAATGATCTTATTCAATTACCAAGCAAAAGTTGTTTGTTATTTAATTGTGAGAAATTTAAATTTGGCTTTAATTTTCATAATAATATGTAAACTTATAATTGTACCTTAATTTAATTAAAATTATTTATTTAAATACTACTATACAAATGAACATTTTTTAATATACTTCACTAGATATTCACATTAACTAAAAGGTTAGACAATCATGCACTAAATAATTATTTGTGTTTTACTATTTTCAAACATTAAACACATTTAAAAGATATATTCCATTGACTTAAACCCAACAGAAAAACTTTCCTGAATTATTTTTGTTATCTTAAATACCTTTTAAGTAATTTATATTTGATTGTTTTTTAAATATTTTATATTTAGTATATTTGAAGTAATTTATATTTAATTAATTTTTAATTAATTTATATTTAATTAATTTTTAAATAATTTATATTTTAATTAGTTTTGAGTTTTTAAAACATTTACGTATTTATTAATTTCGAAAAGTATATCTCTAACCAATGCAACTATAACAAGAAAATTTTTCTGTTCCTTATATTAACTTTAACTACATTATAAATATATTTTAAAGAGCAGTGTTCAACGAATGTTAACTTACTAATTAAGTTTAACCAATACAACGAACACTGAAAACACTTGACTAGCTTTTTTATATCTAGGATAGTCAAAATTTTAACATCAAATTGACTAACCTTTATTAATATTGCAAACTTTTTTGTTTATTCTTGTAATCAAAGCCGTATCATGGTGTACCAATGACAACGGTTATTAAATTTTGACTATCTTAGACATAAAAAGTTATTCAATTTTGACTATCTTAGACATAAAAAGTTATTCAATTGTTTTCAGTGAAGACCGAATATAAATTGCCTGAAAATCATGACCTAGGATTATTGTACAATGTTTTTAAGAATTGTATTATTGTTTGTAGGGCTTTAATAATCAAAATAAAAACAAGTATTATTATTACCATTGTTTGGTTAATTGTTATAATATTATTTCTTAAATTGAAATAAATATTATTGTTATTAAATGCATTGTAATTTCAGTTATTTAATTTTGAGTACACATACTTTATTAATCTAAAGCTGAAAATGTTAGCTAATATACGTTCAAATCTCAGTTTAAAATAAGTCATACTTACAATAACTTTTTGATTTAACTTTGTTGTATAATTAACTAAATCATTAAAATAAAATACAAAAAATTCGTTCAGTTTGTTACAATAGAGATTTTAATCAATTCAAAAATAGAAAATTTATATACATCACATACAATCACAATGAAAAACAATTAAACACTTAACATTTAATTTTTGAAAAAAAAGTTATTCATTTGTAAACAAAATTAATCGTTAGAAACATTTTTGCTTCATTAAACGAATTCGTGCCTATCTCCAATTTTTTACTATATATTATATACTTCGCTTTAGTTTTTATAACTATGTTTATGGATGTGTATTTAGATATTGTTGTATGTATTTATATGTTTTACATGTGTTTATGTGTATTTTATTAGGCCACATGGAATAGACTATTCACAAAAACGGCAACAGTTTTAGTCAATATATTTTTCATGTTGTTATTAGTTTCTTAGTTTTTCGTTGTTGATAGTTTATTATTTTACTAATCTAACTAATATTGATTTCTTGTAAGAAATACCTAAACATTATTTCATAAATGTAAGCTGAAAATGATGCACTGTAAGACATAGATAGATATAGACACTCGTTAGATATATTCTTATTTCACTTGTTTCATTAACATAATTGGGGTTATAGTAACATCTTCCATATTGTTTCTTGTAGACAAGTTTTTTTTAGTAATAATAGAAGAGCTAGCTTAGATAATACGAACTTTATAACTCAAGTTTGCAGACACATAAACGCACTCATTAACATACAAAGGTAACTGAACATATATACACACAAATTTACTCATAAAAACACACAAATGCGCACATGAACATATCTATACACGTACACACACACAAACGCGCACATGAACATATTTATACACATACACACACACAAAAACACGCACATGAATATATCCATGCACATGCACATAAATATACAAATACACATACACGGGCACACCATATACCATACATACACTCCCACCTACAATAATTAAGTATATGTGTGTGTACTAATGCCCAAAAGCAAGAATCTTGAATGAAATAATTGTTTCTTATGTTTTAATAACTTATAATAACCAACACAATACATTTGCAAAACTTATTATTTGACAAGGACTCTTATTTCTGAAATAAGTGATGAACTAACTATCACATGGAGGTAAAAAATAGATCATTTATAGTTTTATACCAAAAGACAAATGAGTGGATTAATAGCAAAACAAAGTTTCTTAAGCTATTCGTTAGACCATTCAACGAAAAATTCTTAGCAGTTTTGAAAAAATATTTTATCGAAAAAATCTAAATGTCCACATTATTTTTATGAAACACCTAAATGTCCACATTATTTTTTATGAAACACCTAGATATTTAAATATTTTTGTGGGATATAATTCTACAAAGGTTGAACATAAAGTGGAGGAAAGCTGTGCGTTATAAAGTGTCTAACACTTTAACAGTTTCTTGTAACACCGATGATATATAAGCTTAATGTTTTTTCTTTCTTATGTAACGCCAGTAATACAAATCAAGCTACCTTATGTTTTAATAAATAAATACAGGCAAATTTTTTCCTGTATACATTTATTAAAAACATAAACAAACTTTATTTGTAACACTGGCGTTACATAAGATGGAATAAGCCATTAGACTTATGTATCATCGGTATTATAAGAAATGGTTAAAGTTTTTAATTATTCATGAAGTGCGATTAGTAATAAAATTTAATTTGATAATTTATTTATTATTTCAAGGCATTTTATGTTACTAAAAGTTAAATTTACCTCACAAACAACAAACTAAAGACTTTAATAATATTTATAATTTTTTAATATTGCAAATTTGTTCATTTTATAATTTTAAATTTGTATAATAAAACATTGATGAAATAATATCACTATTCCAATAAGAAATGATCGTAATAAATTTCGTTATATTTGTACAGTTGGGAAAATCTTAGTGTATAATATTTAATATAGTTTGATATAACTTTTAAAATAAATGTTAAATTTTATTTACAAATATATTATATTATTTAAAAAATATATAGTTTATCCATATTAAACTCATTTTTATATTTGTAAAAATAAGCAAAGCTGAACAACGTTTTAAATATAATTTTTTGCCATTTTATCAAAACATTTTTTCAGAATTTAACAAAATCTATGAAATGCTAAAATTTAATATTCAGCAAAATAACGGCACTTGGTTGTATAATTAGTTTAAAATATACTTTTCATAAATTCGACATTTATTTAAATTTTAAATTGAATTAAACAAATATTATGAATAAAGGTAACATCATTGATGTACTTTTTAATGTTTTCATTTTTGTTCAATAACTCAAATAAAATTTAAAATGAGTTTAAAAATTGTAATTTTCAATTTGTATATATTAACGTTTAGTTGAAAAAATAATAACGTCTATTATGCAAACCATTTGGTTATCACCTTTTAATACAATTGCATTAGTTTTACTTCAAAAAAGAAGAAACTAAAAATTTATTGCTAGTTTACTTAAAATAAAAGTAACAGGATTAAAACAAATATCTATAATTTATAGCACACTAATAAAAACATAGTAAATAAATAATACTAAATAAAAAATGATATGAACTCCCTCACTGTCTAAACATTGTGAGTTAGTAATGAAAGTAATGATAATTAAACATTGAAATGAAGATAGACAATACAAAAATGGTAAATAAATGACAACACAAATTGTAAATAAATGATAAGACAAACTTTAAATTAATAATAAATACAGTTATAAACCCTTTATAATAACAATTCGTTTTAATTATAAAAAAAGATAACAAGTTTTGATCAAATAAGAAAAAATAATTTATTCAATTAAGAATTATTTAAATTATAAAATATGGAATCATTTACATCTATTATTTAAAAAATTATTTATTCCTATACTTATATTACACGAGGGGCTGCAAAACTTTAATTACTGATGATAGTCTCTTATAAATATATTTTTCAGATAAAATTTAAAACAATAACTTCCTTTTCTCCTAATGATTTTTTTTTATAAAACAGACAATGCAAACAGTTTATTTAATACTATTTTATAAATACTGCTGTTAGGTATACGCCATTAATAGAGAAGTTATATATTTATATTTATAATTTTATTTTATTTACGTACCATTTAATTAGCTTCAATACCTTATAGTTAAGAAATTTGGTTTCAAATATTTTTCACAACTTGCAAAATCTAGTTTGACGAATTGGTTAAAAAACTTCCTTTATTCAACAGATATTTCAGAAATTTTGGTCATAAAATCGGATAAATATTCCAAATAAATTTTCAATCCGTTGTTTCATTACGATTTTGTCTTTGAATTTCCATTGAAACAACAGAAATACAAAACAAATAAGTTACTCTATTACAAAACAACGGATATTTCAAACGAATAGATAGACAACTCAACCAGTAATTATTTTGATCTGTTACTATAATGGATCAAAATGTTTTGTATGATACCATAACAGACTAAACTTTGTATCTGTTATTATAAAGACATTAATCTACGTATGTCCCTTATGATAACGGACAAACATTTTTGTCCATTTTCATAACAGACTGAAATATTTGTCCATTATTAAAATGGACCAAAGTATTTTTCCGTTATATTTTGTCCATCATTATAACAGACTAAATCGTTGTCCATTATGATAGCAGATGACAATCTAAATCATTAACCAAGGGATACATTAACAGTGTAGATTCACAAGAGCCTACAAAAGCAAGCCTTCCAGCCCCTCGATGGCTGCTATCCGCTTCTACCAGACGCTGTGTCGCCCGAATCTTGAATTTCCGGTAATCCGTTAATTTCCGGAAGTCCGTTAATCCCCTGCGATGCAGACGCCGCCATTTGGGCCCACAGCGCCATATTTTTTGTGGCCTCGTCCCGCATCGGGGCGAGGTTAGGAGTGAAGATGGTCAGGGTCTGAGGAATAGAAACTCATAAACAAATAAACAATTAAATAAGTAGGTAACAAAATAAATACATAAATAAAAAATTAAATAAGTAGGTAACCAAATAAATAATCAAATAAATAATTAAATAAGTAGGCAACAAACTAAGTACATAAATAAACAATCAAATAAGTACGTAACAAAATAAATACATATATAAACAATTAAATAAGTAGGTAACCAAATAAATAATCAAATAAATAATTAAATAAGTAGGCAATAAACTAAATACATAAATAAACAATTGAATAAGGAGGTAACCAAATAAATACATAAATAAACAATTAAATAAGTAGGCAACAAAGTCAATAAATAAATAAACAATTGAATAACGAAGTAACAAAATAAATAAATAACTAATTAAATAATTAGGCAACATAATAAATAAATAATTAAACAATTAAATAAGTAGGTACAAAATAAATAAAGTATTAAACAAGTATGTAACCAAATTAATAAATAAATTAATAATTAAATAAGTAGGAAACCAAATAAATAAACAATTGAATAAGTAGATAACAAAAGAAAGAAATAATTAAATAAGTAGGTAACGAAATAATAAAAAAGAATCAATTAAATAAGTACAGTAGATATCCAAATAAATAAACATAGAAACAATTAGATAAGTAGGTAACAAAATAAATAAATAATTAAATAAGTAGGTAAGAAAGTAAATAAACATCTAAATAAGTAGGTAACAAAATAAATAAAAATTAAATAAAATAGGTAACAAAATAAATAAACAATTAAATAAGTAGGTAACAAAATAAATAAAAATAAATAAGTAGGTAACAAAATAAGTAAACAATTAAATAAGTTGGTAACCAAACAAATAAATAATTAAACAATTAGATAATTACAAGTCTTCTTGTTATAAAACTCCACCAATGAAACTGTCTGGTGTTTCATTGTATGGTTGTTCAATTTATCTCTTATCATATAGGTAATTAATTCCCAGATGTATACTTCTCTTCTAGTTTTCACATCACCAATTGCATTTATCCTAGAAATTCTCAGTGTAGTTCTGAAATTTTTCTCTTCAAATACATCCAAGCATGTCGTGTCCTTAGCTCTGAGAGCCCAAATGTTTTCCCATAAACAGCTATTTGAACTACAAATGCTACTTCTTGCCGTTTCACACAAGCTCTTTGGCTGGAAACTACCAACATAAAGATGTTTATAGAAAACGTAGCACATATTTCCTTAGTTATTTTTAGTTCCACAACACCCGAAACTTTGCTTTTCAACCTGATGTCAAATTATGTGGGCATACAGAAAGTAAATAGTGTGAAGTGCCAGCATTAAAAGTAGTTTTGTAAAAACCGGAAATATTCCCTTTTAACTGGTTCCATTTATGACTCTATTTATAATAAAAACCCTTGACTAATGTTTTTATGTCTAAGATAGTCAAAATAGACATCGTCAAATTGACTATTGTTTGTTAACAGTGCACTGTTAATAAATATTAGTCAATTTGATTATGTCAATTTTAACTATCCTGGACATACGAAAACAGACAAATGTTTTCAGTGTAGTAACCCTCCAAGCATGTAAGGTTAGTGAATGAATTAATATTTTAACAAATAAGAAAAAAGTCTGGAATAAAAGATTTTGTGGTGACTGAAGTAGAAAATATTTTGTTGTTAGCTTAATATATTTCCAGAGTTTAAATCCTCATGAACTATTCCCAACGAATAGTGCTTAATCCGCATTGGTCTGCCTACTCCAGCAACGCGGGAACGTTTCCTATTACAACCTTACGTTTTAGAAATAATGGATGAATACCAATGAGAAGCAGTGTAAAGTAGGTCCTGCTATAGTACTATGAAAATGCAAGTACTTTTTTTGTTTCCATATAAATATTTATTTCAGTTTGTTTTTACATTTTTACATAAAACTACAAAAAATCCTCACGTCAAAAAGAGGCAGACAAATGTCTTTGATCCATCGCATCTGCAGCAGCGGCAGTTCGTGCTTACGATCCCTGTCCATGAGGGGCGTTGGGGTGATGTTGAATTTGGTCTTCTCCAGGTCCCCTTGGTCGAAAAACTCTGACGTCACCAACTCCGCCACTCTGGAGAAGTTTTTTTGAGGGCCATTATTAAATATATGATCTTTTAAAGTTCACCAATCTTTCTCTCTTTCTCTCTCTCGATATATA
>JARUHE010314903.1:0-11798 GCA_031471125.1 Archaeomysis grebnitzkii | reverse complement strand
ATCATTAATATTATTTATAAACTTTATTTCTGCTTTTATATTCGAATTTGTAAAATTTTATTATTATTATAACTGCTAGTCTTATTTCTATTCGGTTATTCTTTACAATAGTTACCCATTTTTACAATTCTTAAATAGAGTTCTTTTTTTGTAAATACTTTTAAAGTAAAAACAAAATTTTGTTTCTTGAAATAATTATATTTATATTTAAAACATTCTAAATTATATGTCTAGAGTTGAATGACAATAATTATTCTTGCATAACTTTTTATTTATACATTAAAATTATTGTTTTTGGTTTTGAATATACATATTTGTATCGTTAATGTATTGTTATAGATTAATGTATATACATTATTTATTTATTGTTTGAAAAATTTAACCATAATCTACAAATAAAACTAAAATAAATCCATACAATTTATTCAAACATATTATTTTCTATATTGCAATTGTTGTTAACCATATTTGACGACAATATTATGTACCGGCCTGCCATAGAAAAAATATGGTGTTCAGTTTAATATGATGCTTCGTTCAGAGAGATGAAAGTTTTATTTCTTCAAAAAATATAAGATAAATACGCCAAAATAGAAGGTGTTGTTTGGCATTAAAAGGTTTTGGAATAGTACAGGATCGAGCATGCTTGCATTGTGTTGGAATTGTTTTGTGATTTGGACTGTTAATTGAAACGAAACTTAATTGAGTTTTAAAACAGAGGCCATTTTAAAATAATACAAGTTACCTTTTGCAAGTAACGTGTATTAATCTTAAGTAGCTTTGGTTCTGAAATGCCTTAATTTGTAGTTTACATCACATAACAATTCTGACATGATATACTTGTCTGCCAAGAAACAGTTATTCTTCGTAAAATTTTGGCATAAAAAAAGTAAAGCTTGTACAAATAAACTGAACGAAAAATGAAACCTCAGCAAGGGAGCTTTACTTTTTTCTTGCTAAAATTGTGCTAAATGTCGTGAGGTTTTCGTCACTTGTTTGTACAGAAACCTTTAAATTTCGTAAAGTTTTAGGAAGAAAAAAGAAAAGTTTAAGCAAACTGTCTGAAGAAAAAAAGTAATTTTTAAACAAACTTTACTTTTTGTTTACTTAAATTGTGCCAATGTCGAGACGATTAAGCAACTTTTCGGCAAAGAGTCTGTTGCATTTCACAAAATTTTAGCAAGAAAAACGCAAAGTCTTAGCAATTTGTCTCATGAAAAAAGTAAATAAAAAGTTACTTTTTAATTAATTTAATTTTTTTCAGCTTCCGAAATGTTCACTGGGTATATACAGTATATATATATATATATATATATATATATATATATATATATTCTTGTATAATTGGGCAAAATATTTTCTTGAAGTCAATTTCATTAAAGTTGCATAACCAATATTTCAAATTAATTTGTTTCCAAACTTTTTCGTATTCTCGAAAAACATTTTTCAGATCTTGTGGCATTATGTTAAGGAAATTAACATATTCCATTTTATAAGTATTTATTTCTTTAATAGCTTACTGGGCTCTAGTTTCGTTTATAAAAAACATCTTCAGGGCTATATGTACAAAATAGAACAACAATAAACTGTAAGTAAAAATAATAAAATCAACTATAAAAATAATTTTTTTTAATGTGCTGTTTAAACAATCAAGTCATGCTCCAAAGTTCCTAGAATATCTTAATACATAACATATAAATATTAAATTCACTTTTGAATTGGAAAATGACAATAACATTACCTTTCTTGATACACTAATTACCAAAAAGGAACAACAAATTCGAATCTTCTGTGTTTCGTAAAGCAAACTTTACTGGTTTGGGAACAAACTATCTGAGTTTTACACCAAAGCTATTCAAAATTAATTGCATAAAACTATATTGTACAGAGCATACCATTTGTTGTCCTCTTACTTGAATTTTCATAATATGTTTTCTGAAGGAATTTTTGGCTAACAATTATTTCCTATCTTTTATTTTCAACAGAAACGTGAACCAATTTTTGAACACAACTTTTAATAATAGCAGTAAACTGTATACAGTTAACAAGAAAATAATATATATTGAGTTTCCATACTATGGCTATCTATCAGAAAAAAATTAAAGGCAATACCCAAGAACTTACAAACAAAATGTACCCACACTTAGATTTAAGAATTAGTTATATAAATAATTTTTCAATCGGGAAATTCTTCAGCCATAAAGAAAACTTGCCTTCTCACATATGTTCAAACTTGATTTATAAATATGAATGTAAGGAATTTAATTCATTTTACACTGGAAGTACCAAACGACAACTGCATTGTAGAATCGTTGAACATATGGGACTTTCGGCAAGAACTAAATTACCTTTAATCTCCAACAATATTAACAATTCGTCTATCTTTAAACATCATTGCACTAGTAATCACGCTATTAATTTAAATAACTTTTCAATTATAACTAAATGTAATAAAGTTCAGGAGTTGAGAATTATGGAATCTTTGTATATACTAAGAGGTAAGCCAAATATGAATGATGGAATTCCAACAGACTTAGCAGCTTTGCCATTATACCTATTTGAATTCCTCTAAAAATAGTATCAAATATTCTTCTTAAAAATATGTGTTTGTTTCAAGGTTGCATGTTTTCTTTAAATGTATTTGATATAGTCTTTTTGACTAATGATAATCGAAATATTGCAAGAGTTCAAGTAAACTTAATAAATAAATTAGACAAAGTAGATTAACAAACCATGAAACATATTCAAATTCATCATAATAAAACGTTTAAACTGTAGAATAACTACTAAAGGTAATATTTAAACTTTTTAAAATAATGAAATAACAACTGCTTGAAGAACTATTCATTTAGGGAAATCTAGATTTTAAATGTAAATGTAAATATGTTTGTAAATAAATTGAATAATTTGGATAATAACATTAAACCTCTTATCCGTCTTATTGAAAACGCTCATACACGAAAATAAAAACCTTATGTAAAAATAATGTTTATTGAAAAAACGCACTTTTTTAAACATATAAAGGTTTTTTTTTCAATTAATATTTTAACATCATAAAGTTTATTATGAAGAAGTAGTAACATTTAAAAAACATAGACGAGTAAAAATATGTGTATTTTATGCATTAATGTTGATGTGATCTATAATGTTGCATATCTGGGTGAGTTTTCCCATATTAATACTCAAGCATACTTAAGAGCTTGAAGTGAGGTGCACGATTTCCATATTTGAAAAATGATCACAGCTGTTATTATACTTGTGTAAACTAGTTTTAGCTTAGTTGTTGTATTATTTTACAAGACATGTCAACGCATAAAACTATTTATTAAAGTTATTTAATATTTATATACGAAATAGTTATATACAAACTTACATACATAATCATACATAACCAAACACAATCTTGATTAGATAATTACTTGAATAGTCTGCGAAAAACAAATAATCTGAAGTCTCTTGGCTGACGTTCGCCAAATTTAAGCTGAAAAGTTTTGGGAAAAACGTCAAGTGAAGAAGTTTTTTGAACTTGCGTGAAAAATGATCTGTTCTGGGCAGGCTCAAGGGGGCGGACTGGAGAGAGCTGAAATGTTGTTTGTTTTATTTAAAATTAATTTAAATAGTTCAACACTTTTTGACACCGTCTAGTTAATGTTGGTTTCCAGTCCAATTAAGTGTACAGTTAGCATTTATCTTCGGCAAATTGTTTAAAACTTTTTTGCACTGTGATTGATTCTCCCCGTTAATGCCTAATTTTCCTATGAAAACAAGTCTATTGATTTTTTAGTTGGGTGAGTTAATGATCATAAACTTCTAAGCCTAATTACCTTTGGTTCATTAAAGTAATTTATGAAATTCTTGCCAGTTTATAAAACAGTCAAAGTCCTAATATTTTATGTGAAATAAAACCAACTCATGAACATAAGTTTATTTCCATATTTTATTAACTCATAAATTGTTATTCTATCATATATGCATGAAATGCATTGAAACCCAAACTATATAAAGAAATTATACTTTTTCATTTGAATGTTATTTTAAAAACAAGAATTTTATTTTTATTTTATTGTTTTAAACTTAAACTTTATACATAAATTAACTGTATATTTGATGAAATTGAAAACTTTGATAAAAATTGCTATTGAATTATCTTGATCATGTTCAAATTGTACTCTGCTCAAAATTTTAGTATTCTATGTACACTGTACAGGCTGTCCCTTGTACTTAGAACCCTAAAGCTTGTGCATAGCACGATTTGAACATAATAAATACGAAATTTACATAAAAGTTTTTAATGCCAAAAAAACTCGGTTAATTCATGAACAGGGTGTATAAATGACATATACAACCAATTCATTGTCTTACATTCACCTTATAAATTAACAAATTAGTCATGTATTTAATATATAGTTTTCGTTTGACCATGTTAACATTTAACAAATAAACATAATGATGGTTGTATCTTTAAAAATTATAGTATGAATAATATACATAATGAATATTTTTCTTCTTATATTGCAATTCATATGTTTTGTGGTTTGTATTAACTTTAAACATCAAACACCGAATAACAAAAATTATAATTGATTTCAAAAAAATAAAAAAATAAAATAAATGAATGAAAATGTAGTTTTAAATATACATAAAACAAAAACAATATCAATTGGAAAGAACATTGTTGATGAATAATGTAAGTGAATCTGAAATATTATATACTATCACCTGTTCTAAACTTATCCTTTGTGTAACTTATGAAATTCAAATTTACATTTTGATTGAAATATAATATATTTGATGAAACAAATTGTATGTTATTATTTTGTTTCATTTGTAA
This sequence comes from Archaeomysis grebnitzkii, assembly GCA_031471125.1. Classification (NCBI taxonomy): domain Eukaryota; kingdom Metazoa; phylum Arthropoda; class Malacostraca; order Mysida; family Mysidae; genus Archaeomysis; species Archaeomysis grebnitzkii. The sequence goes on along the minus strand of JARUHE010314903.1, from coordinate 6,967 downwards.
GACATCATTCGAATTTGTACTGCTTCTTGCATTCATTTATTTTATGTTTTAATACTTTGTTTTGCAAAATCATTTTAACAATAAAACTAAAATTATATTTAAACATTTGTGCAATTTAGGCGATTACTTATGAGTGCTTTAATTTTTTTAGGTAACATAATGAAATAAATTATTTAGTGTAAATACAGCTTCAGTATCACTTATAGTATCGTTTTTAGTTGTTTTTTTTACTATCATGCACAAGGGCAGGTATTTATATACATGTGATCATAATGGTTTGTATGTATGTATGTGTATGTGTTTGCCTCACTATCTTTCAGTACTAAACAACTCAAAGCTCTGATTGTTGTGTATGTATTTTATTATGGCTCTTCAGGCGGATAAAAATTATATAAAAATATAAAAAATAATTCAAACATATATTTTTGGTATATCTTTATGAACAACATTTTTGAAAACTATTTTTAGATTGTAACTTTTTGTAAATAATTGCTTACACAAAAGAACCTACTTCATACAAATGTTCTATTATGAAAGATGGTGGACAAGTTAATATGAGTCCGCTCTAAGATTACAGTAAAATTCCTGAGTTATGAAGTATTTGATGTTTCATAGCTTACAGATATTTCGTATCTCAGGAAGACAAGACACCTAGAAAGCTTCTTAGGATTTGGATCATAGAAAACGAGTCTCATTTTTATGGATACCCATAAAGTTTTTATTTTAGTTTTTATTTAGTTAATAAAACAACTGTAAGCAAATAGTATTGATAAATCAAATGCAAGAAAATAAAATTCAGGTAAAACAGTTGTTATGACTGCATGGTGTTATGTACAAAATACACAATCTGTTGACAGAAGTGCTATATACCCAACTTTGATTTTGTTCTTTACTTGTTAGGTTATATTAAAATCATAATGTAAATTAAATCGTTAGTGATTAAAGGTTTTTTGTATAGCATTTTCACAAAATGTACTTTCCGTGCCGCTTAAAAGGCTCTAAAGAAAAACATTAAGATATTTCATAATTCTTGTATTTCATAACTAAGGTATGCCATTACTCAGGATTTTCATTATTCAAGATTTCAAAAGTCAGGAGTTTCACTGTATTTAATTGGGATTTGCACATGGCTGTATTTCTTTAAAATATCATCTGCTAAGCTTACCCCGGATTGGAGGATGTGCCATATCTTGGCTGCATATCCTTAGGATACACATTACTAGATGTGGGTAGTAATATTAAAGTTGATATGTGAAGCGGGGCAGAGATTGGTAAAGTTCGATTAGACTCGCTATATAAAGCCCCAACTATTACTATTAAACATTAAAAATTATTCTACAACATATAAGTTCTTACATGGTCAAAAATATTTTTTTTAAATAAAAACAAACTAACCTAAATTTGATTTAATCAAAACGTACTTTATACTTAAAATCTTCTTTTATATTTAGTGATTTTTTTAAGCTATACCTCAACTGGGATAAGAATAACTGTTTAACTTAAGAACTCCGACACCTAATATATAATTACGTATGATTGAATTATCGTATCACTATAGGAGATATTATAATAATTCAATGTTATTCAAATGTTTGAATAAATTCCTTATTTAGTCGAAAACGATTGTTTGCTTGATATATATATAATTGGATTGACAATAACACAAGTCAGGTAACCCGCGTTCAAATAACATAGAGCTTACCTTACTTGTGCGCTATTGTTGATCCATATAATACGTAAAATATGAAAATGTTATTTTATATTTTGAGGATATTACGTTTCATCCCCATTTAAAATTAAATTTTCAGTTTTTTTCAAAGGTTTATTTGTAATGGAGAGTGATATGATTAAACACATTTCATTTACTATAGTGCAATATTGAACTAAACTTTGATAAAAAAAATCATTTTAAAAAACCAAGCTATTTATATCAATATTATCAAACTAATGATTGTTTTATATACAATATGATCGGTGTTTTAACCTTATGATTATATCATAATTGATTTTCTGTGCGCCAAAAAATATGCAGAACAATCTTCCATATCGACAAATAACCCACGAGTGTTCCAAGCCTGATATTGGTACCTAGATTATCGTTGGATGAGAACAGTGGGCGGCATCAATTACATCTAGAAAAGATGAATAATAACTTATGGTCCTACTCATACATTCATAATTGTTATAACTTCTCTTTTCAATTAGCTCTCCAATCTCTCATCAGTCGACCTCTGATCATCATCTCCCCTCATTAAACTATCGAACCCCTCCTACAAAAGACATTAATTTTATATAACAACTTAGACAAGAAATGTTTTCGCTGTTGGACTTTCCATAAAATGTCCACAACTACTCTGCTGCAACTTGACTTTCTGCCCCCCACGAAAAATACGTACGCGTACTAGACATACCTTACGTACCAAACGTATCTGAACTAAAAACGCACGTATTTGGCTCGTTTTATCCACAAAAACACTTACGTACTTATTGTATGGATAACGCCTCAGACAAGCACATATTTTGTGAAGAAAGCACGCCGTAAATACGTTTTTTACAATGTACATTTGGTACCTGAGGTACGCTTGGTATGCGTACGTACATAAAACGTATTTTTTTCTGGGAGGGTGGTCAAATTTTATTTTGCCACACTGTTCAACAATGCTATTTCTCGCATCAGATAGATTTATGTTTCATCTGATCATTAAACCATTTTTAAGAGCCATACGTACAGTAGAAGACATCGCATTTTCAATGCTCAGCCATCGTTGATGAATGACATTGTAGGTAAATCGTAGGCTAATAAATGTTAACATTTATATTATATTTTTGAATGTTAATGTAATAAAAATAAAAGATAACATTAAATGTAGACAGATATAATATATCTATAATTTAATAACATTTTTAATTTATATTAAAAACATTTTATTAAGTTATGAAAATGTTCTTAAATTTAAGTTTAAAAGTTTTGTAACTGGCAACTCTAATAAAATGCCTAAGGTTGCCAACGGCTTACATAAAGTTTTACACTTTTTTATTAATAAGGTTATGTTATAATGGTATACGTACACTACATGTCATTATACGGTTTTATAGAAAGTTACTAATTTTTTCGTTACAAATACAATTATTAAGGGGTTCAGAATAATTGGTGCTACAGATAATTGGCATTAGGGATAACTGGTATTCAAGATACGAGGTTTTCTACTGTTTACTGCAGTTTTTACATATTTGAAAATCAAGTATATGTATTAAATTAGTGTTTATTTAATTTATAAACATTATATTCATATAATTGATATAATAATATATAATATATATATATAATAATATATATAATACAATTGTTTAACTTGTATAATTTTAAATATACAATTCAACATACGCTATGTTTATTTTCTTCTCTAAATGAATACAGTAAACATTATATAAATTCATTCAAAAACTGTTTCACAAATTTGTGTTTTTGTTGACACTTTTTGCAGGCTGTAAATAAATGCAGATTTGTGATAGAAGTCACATGAATGGCTTACTTCAGGATGAAATAAAACAAAAGCAGGAGTTTATTAACTTTATTCAAATTGATGAAACTTCTATTAAAAGTTTATTGAAAAAACACGAATTTCAGCATCAAATTTGCTACCAAGCACTGGATATAAGTTATGAAAAACGTAAATAGAGCTTTACTTATTTAGCATTTTAATTACATTTTCAATAAAAATAATTTTATTTCACTACGTTCAGAGAGAAATTTTAAATATTTGCTTCAGCAAATATTTGCATTTTTTAATATATTCTTAATTGCTAGATGCTTTTTAAATTACAATTAAAAGTAATTCCTGACTAACTACAATGCACATAAATGAGTAGTTTTTCTGAAATGTTATCATTATGTTTTCAATTTATTTTTATGATTATTGTAATTACGTTTATCATTATTAGTGTGATTTATTTTCAACACAACTATTGCGATTATTTCTTATTATTTTCACTAGTCTTATGTATATTATAAAATTGTTCTTAGCCTTACTAGAAGTATTAATACTAGTTTAATAATAATATTTATTGATAATAGTAGTTTCATATAAAAATAATAATAATAATAATAATAATAATAATAAGAATAATAATAATACTAGTAGTTTAATACTAATATTTAATAATATTTATTCATAATAGTAGTTTCATATAATTACTGATATGTTGTAATTACAATTATTTTGTTTGTTAAATAGTTTGTTTTAGTACTTTAACATACACACTGTAGTTTGAATTCATTGTTTTAATAATAACTGATGCATATAAATAATTTTTAGTTTGTTTTAGTTTTAGTTTTAGTCTTAGTTTTAGTTTGTTTAAATTTATTGTTTCAATAATAATTAAAAAATATCAGTAGTTTTTAGTTTGTTTTAGTTTTAGTTTGTTTGAATTTATTGTTTTAATAATAATTTAATAATAATAGTTTTTAGTTTGCAGACCTTCGCTAATAAAATGTTGACTGAGTGCATCTAATTTCCGATCTCCAAATTTTGTTTTTATCTACTCTAAGAAAATGTTTTGTTATCCTTAAAAATAAAACAAAAACATGTGAAAGCTATAAAAAAAATAACCAGTCATAAATGTTGGTATGCTACTGTCTTCAATTAATATGTTGAACTGTTGACGAAAGTTCTGCATTTCTTAATGTGCATTATGTTGTAATCTTCAGTATGTTGTTCTATTTGGTATATCATACAAAATTTCAAACTTGATGTGTTGCAGTTTTTAATGTTTTAGGTTTTTTTAAGTACGTTGAAAACGTGAAATAGTTTTCAGTTTTAAACACGTTGCAATCTAGAGTATGCTTACAGTTGCTATCGTGTCCTGTTTTCTTTTGTAGCAAAGCATGAACATGCATTGTTCATAATATAAGCATAAAACAAATATAAACAACGAGTTTTCCTATAACTTTTTTGAACCAAGCTCGTATTGTCTTCAACAAAATGGTCTCAACGTTTTTGACAAATTGTAATATTGCTTGATTAACAAAAACAAATATACAACCGAATAATTTTCTGTCTAACAATCTCTCCATTTAGTAATAATTTAATTAAGGCATAAACACATTTGGGAAGCGGTACAAAATGGAACGGAGGACCTCGCTTCATCACAGACAGTCCAAATGATGCACTAAAAGTCGTTGCGGATTTAGGTCGAACACCTGAGCTTCGATTCACAAACAAATGGCGTCGTTTTTCTTTGTTCCACCGAACGTAAAAGAAAAGAAAAATATAAAGAAAACAAAAGATAAATAATAAAATAAAATAAAGATTAAAAAAAGAATATTATATAATAAAAAACAGGTGAAAAATTTTTTTTTGATAACAATGTAAATAAAATAAAAATATGATTTATGTTTATTAAAAACTGTTTTTAATTTATGTTTTGTATTTTGTTACAAAAATGGAGAACAAAGAATTAACACACGAGTTAATTTTTCATTTTTCACAGAAAATAATTAGAATTATTTTATTTTACATAACAAAAATATTAAATAAAAAATAAACGAAAAAATAAGAAAAAATTGTTAATTGTTGATAATAAAATAGTGAACGATGGTGAAAAATTTAATATTATCGTTCATATTATTTATATTATTAACATTGTTCTTATCAATACTAAAATTGTTTTCATTATTTTTCATATCATTTTCGTTATTAACTAGAATGCTATTTACAAATCCATTATTATTATTATTTAATAATACTTAATGTATGTTTTTCAGTTTCGATAAATTGGCATTACTCGTTAGGCGTTAAATACTATTTTTTTCAAAATTTTGAATTTGTTATTTCTTGATTTATTGTTATTGTTTCATTACTATTGTTATTATTGTTACTATGATGACAACTTTTATAATTAAATTTCAACATCATAACATTTCCTGAACATTTGTTTATGAATAACAATATTAACACATTATTATTTTAAGACTTAATTGGAATTTATAAAAAAATATATAAACGCAAAATTGATGTATTTTTGATATTTTAAAAAATCAAATAAGTGATGCTATGTTAACAAACGCTTACACGTAGCTAACACCTTAAACGTTTCTTGTATCACCGTTGTTACACAAGTTTTAAAATGTTAGTGAACTAATTCATTCTTTCCTTACGGATTGAAATGAGGTAAAGAATGCCATATAAACATAATTTAATGAACCAGGCGAGATAACCTCTACAACCATCACACATTTAAAATTATTCAAACTTTTAATTTATTTATTGATAAAATCAATTTTTAAAAGGAAATAAAAAACAAATGAATTTAAAAAATGTACAACTTATGTTTTGTTGTGATTTGCAAAGTTAAATATTTTAGAAATTTTCATAATGACCTTGTTCTTCAACAAATTGAAATATTTTTCTTTTGAATGCAAAAACATGTTTACCTATTAAAAATATATATATTCATAACAAATATGTATATTCATCACAAACATATATATTTTTTACAAAAATAAATATGTATTACAAATATATATATTTGTTATAAAATATATATTTATTATAAACATATATATTTGTAACAAACATATATTTATTACAAAATATATATTTATTATAAACATATATATTTGTTACAAAAATATATATTTATTACAAACATATACATTTATTACAAACATATACTGTATATTTATTATTTATATGGATATTTATCACAAACATATATATTTATTACAAAACATACATATTTATAACAAACATATATATTTGTTACAAACATATATATTTATTACAAACATATATATGTACTACAAACCTATATATTTATTACAAGCATATATACTTGTTACAAACATATATATGTATTACAAACATATATATTTATTACAAACATATATATTTAACTTTAAGCAAACATATATATTTAACTTTAAACAAACATATAACAATTTAATATTCGAATTATTCTTCCATAT
>JARUHE010314892.1:0-11798 GCA_031471125.1 Archaeomysis grebnitzkii | reverse complement strand
TAAATATTATTATTATTATTATTTTCACAAAACAACGGATGTTATTAGCAGACTCAAACCTCATACAAGTTCACATGATCTAGATGGACTTATTAGCTCTTAATTTACATTGGGTCTGCACGGCATAAGGGCTGCGCCGGGTTCACGCTTAGATGTGGGTAGTCATTAATAATATGCAATGTAAAGTGGAGCAGATTGATAATTGCTAGAGCATAGGGTTAACTGATATATCATAGAATAATATTTATGTGTTGTTGTGAACTGCGAAAAAAGCGAAGCAATAAACTATTATGGCACATGATAGTGTTTGTTTTTGTAATCTTTTTTGTCAACGTAAATTTAAGGTAATATTACTTTTTTTTTACTTTATGTTAGATTTATTTTTGAATTAATGAACAACTTCTATGGTATAAATGTATTATATCTTTTGAAAATAGGTCTTAGCAACTCAATGAACCATAGTAAAAATATTTGTTTTCAATTAAAGACTATTAAGTATAAGATAACGTTAAAATTAAAAGATTTTTAAAAAGTGTATTAATACTTAAATATTGTTCTTCCATTTCAAGATATCTCTTACCAGTAAAAAGATTTAAGTATAACATTAAATTTATAAACAGTTTTAAAACTTACCTCAGTTATTATATTTGTTTTAATAATTAATTGTACGGCTTTTGAGTCCAGATTAATTTATCATATTTCAATAAAAGTCAACAAATGATATAGGAATTACCGTATATTAAAAAAAGTAGTATTTAATAGTAAACATTTGTTATGATATGGTAATGGTAATGGCAATGGTAGTGAAAATGTAGATTCACAAGAAAATAATAAAACCTACTGCGTAAGGGGTACAAACTTCCTTATTTAGGCAAAACGCATAAAGTTATATCAGGCTATACATACTTTCTCAGCACATTAACTGGTGTTGTTATCACAACCATTGTTTTCAATGTTTAAGTTTGTTATTATTTCCATCAATATAATGTTATTTACAATGTTATAAAGCCATTACAACTATTTTCGGCCAAAAACATTGTACAATTTTAGTACAATTCATCCAACTATCTACAAAGTAACAAACACCGCTGTCTCTTGGTGCTTTCGTACTAGTAATTTTTCGTTGAAATAAAATATCTGCGTATCTAAACTGTTGTCGTTTAATTTCATTTACCATTTGAATAGTCAGCCGTTTTTTTATTTCTTAATTTAACTTCACTTTTCTAAGTTGTTGAGAAATAACAACAATTAGGAAAGTAATAAAATTAGGAAAAGCTCAAATGAATGCCAAATTATTTCTATTAATAATTGTATTCTGTTTTAGTACATTGAAACTGAAAATTATTTCTGTTGTATGTTATTTCACGTTTCAAATAATTACGACAACTAACTACGCATTATGAAAAATTAAACAAACATCCTCTCTTGTCTTTCATCTGCAGTATTATTTTATAATGTCTTAGATATTTTAGTATTTCCTATTTATACAGTATAACTAGAGAGGGCAAATTAATCTCACGATTAATACAATTAGTAATGAATAATAGTTCATTTAATTCTAGGTAAATTAAATGAAATAAAAAAGTTATTAATACATTTTAAATTTCGGTTATCCTTGTCAGCCATCTGGAAATCTAACAGGTCATTATTTAAAAAGTAAACGTTTTTCTAAAAATTTTCGTATTTAAAGGTTGTTTAGATTGCATATTCCTTTCATATTTCGTTTTATGTACAAATTGTTTAAAAAATTATCTTAAAAAAATAAAACAATGTAAAATAATAATGATAATAAAATGTGTTTGATCTAGGATATGTCTTATTCTAAGCATACATTGCAATGCATTGGTCTGAGGTGAATAATATAAACTTGATCCGGACGACGACAACGATAGGCAATCAAATAATATATAGAGTTTTCCCTCACTATATATGTTTTGTAGTAGGCATATAACATTTTAATTGTGAAGCAATTAAAACTTGAATTTTAATTAGCTCAACATTAACTCTAAACAGAACAATTGAGCTTTTCAGGTTATAAGCACTTCCTAACCCACATCAGGTATGGCTAGGTTATACAATAGAAAAAGTGGAAACTGTTAAAACACTTTGCATTAAGTTAGGTTAATAAATTTAATCAAAGCTGTTGATTTTATTATTAAATAGTTTAGGCCTAGGTCTGCATAGTGTATTGATACTAGCTTAACTTGTAAAACTAAAAACCATGTTGCATATGTTTTAGGTCTATGTTAAACACGATATAACCTAATTTAATACTTTACAATTGACTTTTTTGAGATTTATAAATAATACAATTAGGTTAGTAAAAATGTATGTACTGTCCAACTGAAAGTTATTAAAACATTTTTTATTGAATTGAGGTTATAAAGTTAATCCAAATTATTAATTTGAAAAAATAATAGCCTAAATGTTAATACAAAAACAAACCTTTATCAATCTATGATTTTGATTGTTGAATTGAGATATGGATGGGTTGGTAACTCATTTATAATACGGTTTAAACTGACAAATTCGAAGGGATAAAAAACATTTTTGGTAAAGACACAACTTAAGTTTACAAAAGCTTCACACCAACAAATGTTATTTATCTCGAACCTAACAAGTGTGGTTTTGGTTCAATGGTCTGCACTGAACAGCTGAGCATGTTCATTTGACTTTACATTTTTTGAAATATGGAATATTTGCAAATTTTATTAGGCCTATGTTAAAACACGAAATATTTTTTCAATATTCATTAATGGGTATCTCAATTAGCCTAACATAAAGTCAAACAATACAATGGTGGGCTAAACTATTAAACTTTTAAGTATTATCTAACACACACTAGGTAAACTTAGTCTGTACAACAAAACATTAAAATTTATTAAAATACTTTACATTAAACTAAGCAAATAGATTAAACCAATATTAGTGGTTTGAATAGGAATAGTTTATGCCCAAGTCTAAATAGTGTAATGGGATTAGGCCTGCCATCTAGTTTATGAAACTAACCACCATGTTGAAATGCCAAATAACTAAAAGTTTTTGAAATTAAATATTAAACAATGAAATATGTATATCCTATTCTAGGTAACTTATTTATTCACATTTGACCTGTTAAGGTTTAAAATTGGTACTTCAAATAGCCTAAGAAAAATTGAAATGATAACATTAGGCTATTAAACATGTATGAACTGTCCAACACAAACTAGGCAGACAAAAGTGAAATTAAAATTATTTAAAATAGTTTATATTTAATTGAACTAATTTAAAATATTGAACTAATACAGTTATGGATCAAAACAATAGTTTAAGCCTTAGTATAGCCTAAGTATAGCCTAAGTATTGAGCTAATAAATTTATTGATCAAAACAACAGTTTAAGCCTTAGTATAGTCTAGTGTCAACTTTCATTTAATTGAAATGTTAGTCATGGCGCCAACTTTCCAACTGAAATAAAAAATTTCATTCAATTTAATATTTGCAAAGTACCTGTGATTATGTTTATAGCCTGAATGTCTTACAAATTTAATAATAGTTATGTGATTGTTTTGTCATCAATCAACATATCTTGTGTTCAGTATGTCCTATATACTTTAGAACTTTAGAAGATAATATGAATTGTATTATTTTGAAAGAATGTCCAGTTTAATTGTTTTACATCAAACAAAATATATCTATAGGAAATGAACAAAATAACTCCATAGTGGATTTTTCAAAATCAGTACCCTGATGTTTGCAAACAATTTAACGATACATTTTTCTAATTTTCTATTTTCAATTGTTTTCTAGTTGTGTTAAAAGTGCCCTTTCACATATTACTTAAATTATATTGATTCCTGAACAGGTGTTAAAGTATTTAATACCTTCATTCTAAAGACATGTTTATCTATTATGTATCAAACTTTTCTATACAAGCTGAACCTTGCTTTTCATGCCACCGTTTTTTAGTTGTTTTAGTGTCGCTTACAATTGGTTAATAACCTTATATCCAATATACACGTTATGTTGACGTACGTATACATTTGTATGGCTATTGCTTATCTTAATGTTAATATATAGCTTGTTGTTTGCATTAACTAAGCCTCACTTGATATGCAATACAACTTGTCCATTGTAAAACTTGTTTATGTTTAACTTTACAGTTATAACCATTTCAATAATATGTGTTTATAAATTTAAAATAGTTAAGGCCTTAATCAAATACCATACAATAAAATTATTAATCTTTGCCCTAATTTATTTTTCAAATTTTGTTTACATCGATTGAATGTGATAAGTTAACCATCAAATGTTTATGTAAATCTGAAAGTTTTAATTTATAGCAATTCATCTGAGTTAAGTTATATGTAACGTACTAAATTAACAGTTTTCATATATAAGTTTACTAGAAATATTTAGTTTAGGTATACTGTACTAAAAAACACAGTGTATAGCAAATTGTTTACATAAAACCATTGAAACAAATTCTAAGATATGTTTACAAATAAAATTCTTCTACTAACATTATCAACATATTAAGAACCGATTTCACTTAATAAGTGTGATTGGAAATAAGTATCATACATTTTTGTTTAAGCTTAATGCGTTCTAATGTGTATGCTATGTAATGAATAATTGAGCCTGTTAAATATTTACATATACAAATTTATAAGGAGATATAAAAACAATGTTAATTTCATAAAGTAAGTCCAAAAAACTGAGTTTCAAAGTGTTGACAAACAAATGAATCAATTATAATTATTGATGACAACACAGATTATTGAAACAAATCAGGTACTGTCTGATTAATTTGAAGTACAAAGCAAAACATAGATCAATTTGTTGTTTGAAGATCCAACACAGTAGTTTAATCATAATAGCTAATGAAGTATGCTCAGTAAAGTATCAATAAGGTGTTGCAATATTGCCATTAAGTTTGTTAATATCTAGTGAAATAGTATGTCCATTGATGGCACTTACCTATATGTTTCATCATGATTTCTTAACTTTTTATACGTGTTTGTGTGCCGAAAATATTTACATCTTATGTTCTGTGATGAATTGATTATAATAAAATTTTAGTGAATATCTCTGCAAAATATAATATTTCATAGTCGTTTATAAGAATATAAAAGCAGTTAAACCATTAAATAATACATCATAATTGATGGTAAAACGTAGAATACATATAACAAATGATGTATGCAAATCTAAACGGAATAATATGAAGACATAATCCCTTTTCTAATACTATGTTCTAAGATTTATATTTTGATAAACGACTTCTTAGATTTTTTCATCATCTTCCCTTACAAACTCATGTTTTGATAAGTTCAGATTAAACATTTATTGAAATGTATGGCATAGCTAGGTAGTTTAATTGTATACCACATTCATATGTTTGGCTTTTCCAAAGTGTTACGTAAATTTGCTGTCAAGACAATTAATATGTTGTATATGTATGCCTAGTTTTGAAAAAAAAAATTAATTTCGAAATGTCATAAATACCGAAAACATGTGTTTTAGTAACATATAAAATAAAATAAAAAAGACATGTTAGGAAATAAAAATAAGGTCTTCAAATCAAGAAAATGATTGTGCACATTCTTAAAAAATAAATATAAAGCTAGTTTTTTTATTAAGTTTTCTAAGGAAATGAACCATTACCTGAAACCACTATTTTCGCTAATTTAATAAATGAATGAATTTTATTTATTAACCTTGTTTCTCTCATTTTCTAAATGTGTAAACAATTTGCCAATTATTTTAATTAATTGGCAAACATAGTCATAACTTTAATCATAAGAATATGGTCTTGTATAGATTAATTTTTCTTCAACAAAATCTCAATAACCAATCCAATTTATTATGACTACAATCATCTAACGAGTCTTAGCAGAGGTAGCTCAACCAATCAAAAGTATTCCCTTGCTTCTTTCCTGTGAGTTTTGAGAGACGTTGTTGTGGAACGAATGAAAAAAAGATGTCAAGTTTGACATTCATATTTTTTCTCCACATTTTCTTTGACCTTGTCGCTCACATATAAAAGTATTATACATATCAAAGGAAATAAATAAAATAATTTTGATATTGCTTTTTTTAAACTTTTATCGAAATAATATTACTTTTTACTTAACTTTTCATGAAAATAATAATCCTTTTTATTTTGAGTGTTTTTACAGTTGTTTTTTTAATGTTAAATCTTAACAAATAAATAGATTGTATTTGTTTAATTTAGATCAGATGAAGTTATTTTTTGATTTTGAATGACAAAAAAAATAATATTAGTGTTGTTGTAGTTAATACTGTTGCTTATATTATTATTATGCATTCAATAGTACCATTAAGTTCATTAGTTTTATATGAAATTGTTACTACTGTTTACATGTTTTATTTCATTGTATTTGTTGTTTATAATGTTATTTATGATGTTTATATTATTATTTATGTTGTTTATATTTTGTTTTTCATCAGCACCATTCTTTTTACTATTCATATTGTTTATGTTCTTTTATTTCTAGCATTAACAATCTTACATTTAGTTCTTATTAACAACATTAAATACATTGCTTATGGTGTTTATATTATTTATATCATTAGTACTATTAATTCCATTGGTACCATTAATTTCATTCGTTTTATTATTTGCATTCTTTCTATTTTTACATTAATAGCACCATTCAATTTATTGTTTGTATTATTGTTACTTTGTATCATTATATAGTAACATTAAACTTATCATGTATGTCGTTTATATAATTAATATTTTAATCATTAGCATATTTAGTTTTTTTACTATTTAAATTATTATTATTAGTTTTTACATTTACATAATATGCACCGTTAAATTTTTAATTATGTTATTTATATTACAAGAATTGTAATGTTTCTTTTTTAAGATTACCAGTGTTGCTATTATTATTGTCGTAATTGTCATTATCACAACAATCATCCTTGTTATTATCATCCTCAATTATTTGATTATAATAAATGTAATACTTTCAGTGAAAAAAATATATTAGTGACTGGCACTCCCTGTAATGTTTAATGTGATTGTTATTTATTAAATTGTCTTGTGATATCTCATCTCAAAAAGTATTTCATCTCAAATTATAGTTTTTCGCTGAAGGGCAGATTATAGCAAAATGTCTACTGGCGAGTTTTTTGTCAAGCGTTAATACCGACTTTAGTTCGCATGACAAGCTGCACGCTTTTATGTACATTTTTAACCCAATGCACTGCAGTTTTTTCTATTTTTACAGAACATTTATATTTTTAAGATTTTAAGGAATACTTTCTTAAATGATATTTTGTTATTTCTTTATCTTATACGTGTTTTCAGTTTGTGGCTCTTAATAATGCAGGTTAATAAACACAAGTTTAAGGTTAATACAAACCGTTAAAACAGCAAATAGTGCAATACAAATTACGTGAAAAGTGAAATTTTGAATGGATTTCAATACAAAAAAATTACCAAAAAATCTAAGACTTCAAAGTTATGAAACTTATAAAACATTTTCGAATTAAGCTTTTTCATCTCATCTAAGCTGATCAATACTTGACAAAACTTTAAAGTTAGGGAAAACAAATTATCTTTGGCGATGATCCAATTTTAAGTAAATTTTTCTTGCTTAAACTTAACAATTTTTATTATTTCGATTATATTTTTGTTTTCAAAACTCAATATTTATGCTGATCGGAAGTGTTTTATTCAATAAGTTTTGATGAGCACATTGAAATTCATACAATAAGATAAATTGATCATCTACGTTATTTTTGTGTTCCCTTAATTATTTTAAGAACATGAATTCAATACATAGAAAATAACAAATTTCACTGTTGTAGCTGTATTGATAAATTACTAGCTCCGAAGTTTTCAACAAATTGTCTTCAAAAAGAGCCGAAACAAAACTAACTAAACTTCCTGAATGGATTTAAAGAATTTGTTTTGTCTGGCAGTCCTGTTTGCTTGGTCATAATTAACTACATGTTACTTGCATACGACCATAGCAACCCTATGATAGTATCAACTAAATTAATGTACAGATAATTACGTTGCTATGTTATCAAATTATATTTTACCTATACAATACATATTTTGAAATTAAATTACGTAAACATTCCGTTTGGTACAGAAGGAGAGCTCGAATTGCCCAAACGTCTAAGAAAAAATAAACGAATATGAATAAATACTATAGTAGTGAACTATGTACAAAACAAACACAAAATATATTTTGTGTATTACCTTATAAATAGATATTCGAGTCTAAGAAATCTTTTAAAAGAAAATTTATCTGTAATAGTATTTTTATAGATAATATTATTTATAGATATTTTATAGTTTCTCGGGAGATGAAAGTCTTTTTCAAACAAGCCATTGCATCACATTGCTTTTGTACTTTTTTAATAAATGTTTTCAATTTTTTTTCTTATCTCAAATTTATTCTCCATTTGATCTTAATTAAATAGATCAAAAAATTGTATTCAATAAATTTGTGGAACAATGTATCATGTATGTCATACTTACATTATGTACCATTACTGAAACTCTCAAAATCTTATTTACATTTAAAATTGTAATACTAAACTACTACAAACCTTTTTTCATCTAACCAAAAAAATAAGCTTCAAAGTATTGTGTAATCATTATAAAAAGTTAAATTATTTACATTTTTCGAAATAAAACAAATACATAAATAAACAATTATGCCCCAAATTTTGATTTTGGTTAATCCTGTATAAAATGTAATTCTTACAGCAGCTATTATTTTAATAAAATATACATTTTAGTAATAATTATATTTAATAAAAGTTGTTGGGAATGTATAACTCTTTGTTTTGTTCTGAATAAATATTCATGTAAAATTAAAAACAAAAAGTTTATTTTAAAAAAAACATCTAAAAATGTATTATTTAAACAAACTGTAAGTTGTAGAAAATTAAATTTTAAATAACCAACAAAAAAAATTAAAAACGCTACGTTTTATTTTAAACAAACATTGTTCTATAGTTAGTAATAAAAAACTTGATCAAAACGATGACGGTAACATAAATCCAAACCATATATAAATGTATTTTCATTTTGTTTATACGTTCATTAAAAACTAACCAATATTCAACTTTAAACATATAACTTTGGTTAACTAATTGACAAACAAATAAGGATAAATGACTTTATTATTTTATAATTGTATTGTGTTATATTAAATTATATTATATTAGTATTAGTATTATAATATTATAGTGTTGTTATTATGTTAATATTATAAAATTATATTATTATTGTTGTATTATTATCATTTTTTTTCTCTAGAAAGTTTAACTTAAAGATGTAGTGGTTTCACATCACTTTCTTTATTGGATTTTTGTTATTGGGTTTCTCTCTTGCACATCCTTCACCCCCTATCCAAAGATCGAAAACGCAGATTAAGTTCTTTTAGTTGCACGTTAAAATGTGTTAAAATACATTTAACATGCAAACAATTTGCGTATTTATTTCTACAAGAAAATAAATTTTAATAAGCACTTGCAAATGAAGGAGTTAGATATGATGTTGAACCTGGGTGTTTCCTAAAGTAATTGTATATACAGAGGACTGGTAAAATAACTTTCTGTTAAAAAATATTATTACATATTTTTGTCAATCAATATACCGTAATGTCAAAAAAACATTTTTAAACAATCTTGTTATGAACTACATTGACGTTTACATTCATAACTGAGCATCATAGCTTCAGGAAGTAGCATGATCAAGTTAACCCGAGTGAAACTTTAATGATTTTTATATCAAACCGTAGTGAAAATGTATACGTATACATATAACAGACTTGAATTAAAAACGTATGAGCAAATATTGAAGAAATACCAATCATGTGTACCCAGTCAGAATATAGTATCGTGTTTTTTACCTGTTTTGATATTAATTAGCCGTTTAGTGCTGTTTTTGTTCTTCAATTTGAATACTGAAGATCTTTATAGTAGTTTATTATGATATTTTTGGATACCTTTATCCGTCAAAACTGAAAGCTAAGATTTACAGAGTATTTTTTTATCTCTGTTTCTGCTTATTGGCATATTTTTCAATCAAGTTAAGTACCAAATCAATCTTTAAACAGTTAGATAAGTTAATGTCGTAATTTTTTCCTTTTCTGGACAAAAATATCTTAGAAGGTACTTAAATGGTATTCAAGGGGTATTAAAACGGCTGAATTCGACCATGCATCGACTCTAGAGTACCTCGTTTTACAGTTGACACTATAAATTTATGAATGACTAAGGCATATACACATATAAAGAAATATAGTTGTATAGAAGTATACTGCTAGCTCTACATGGAATGTTCTTCATTGACAGTAATTTATTTTATTAACATTTAAAATTGAAGCTTGAATATTGTCCGAGACTACTATTAAATGTATTCGTATGTCTTACTGTAGTTAAACTTTGACACGAGTTGTTCTGGACTTCATTGATATAAGATTGTAATCATAAATTGTATTTTCGGTCTCTTGTTATGCAAATCGCATTTGAAAATTACCCTTTCAAGTTCAACTGTTGAGTTGATTGGTATACCAAACAACTTTTGTAGTAAGATACTCGTTTACTGCTCATCACCTTTAATACATTATATTATATTTCTTTAAGACTTATTAATTATTTGTACATAATTATACACAATCAGTGATTAATAACCAAAAGTTGTTCGTTGGAACATTTGGTTCATTTATTAGTAATGTTGATAAGGTTGAAAGCCTTTTTTAAAAAAAACAACATATTGCCGATAGAACCGTTTACATTATACTAATTAGTTTTAGAATTGATATCATCAAATGAAGGTGAAAGTTTCAAAAAGAATACAAATGATAATCAGCTCACACCTTGCATAATATTCAATAGAGATGATAGGGAATGGATTAGTTATTGATTCAAATTAAGTCTATTTGTTTAGCTAAAGCGATTACATTTTTTGTTATGTTTAGTGATATAAACTCAATATTTTTGTAATAATGTTCATGTTTATACAATTATTCTGTTTCTGACCACTTCGCGTGCACATGATGAACTCGATATTCTCTCGTAGATATTTATTATAGGAATGTCATATGCAATTAAGAACTCAATTACTTTCTTCATGGTATGTTTTACGATGTTAATATCAATTCGTTATGCATTAATTTTAATTCTTGTATATTTTCATTATCTTACATTTACAAATTATATTTAAAATGTTTTTGTTAAGCATATTTGTCAAAGTGTATATACATGTTTTGTTCAACAATATAGTTAATCTTTCTTATTTGTTTATAACGAAACATGGAGCTCAAAATACGTTTTTTTTTACAAAAAGGCGGGTTATATGCTAAGGCATTTTATTTAGTTAACATGCACACATAAGCTCTTGAATAGTATATGAACCAAAACGTGTATCTTTAAATATTTATGTAACCATAAGATATAAATTTATTTTTAATTTATGCAGTTGACCGATTATTTCACCTGCAAAATCGTTTAAATAAATGATATGGCTAGTTGTTTAAAATAAATCAACTTTCAATCATGAGTATGTTTCTTTATTATTATTTTAGTTTAGTCATAGTATTTGTATACGTTTGCATTGTTGGAATAGTATTTGTAATGATCGTACAATAAAATTCATTGATGACACTCATACTTACTCTTCACTTATGAATGTTTGACAAACGTCATCAAGAAATGGAATACACTTTTAACTCTTCACGTCATGAAAACATGTTGAAATCATTGTTTGTAAACTATAATGTTATGCATTTATAGGTGCTTTCAAAAATTGTTTTATATATA
>JARUHE010314881.1:0-11798 GCA_031471125.1 Archaeomysis grebnitzkii | reverse complement strand
AAATATAAGGAGTTTTAAATATAAGGAGTTTTAAATATAAGGAGTTTTAAATATAAGGAGTTTTAAATATAAGGAGTATTAAATATAAGGAGTATTAAATATAAGGAGGTTTTAAATAAGGAGGTTTTAAATAAGGAGGTTTTAAATACGAGGAGTTTTATATACAAGGAGTTTTAAATATAAGGAGTTATAAAAATAAAATTCTCATGAAAACAGAGCAGCTTATTCACCTGATAAGGCGGCCAGGCGGAGTACTTTTGCACATCCTTCCATCCGGGCATCTCGAGCAGTTCTGAGGTGTCTCTGGTGGCATCCTCGGCGACGATGACGGAGTATCCGTTGACAAATCCGTTGTCATCGAGGAAATAATTCTTCCGGTAACGGATCGTGATGGTGGTCGATGTCTTGCCCTTCTCCGTTGGGAACACCTGATGGCTGGGTTTGGGTGGGGCTGTGGATGGGGGAGGGCGGTTTGGTTATTTCCAATTGTTGTTGCATATCCAATAAATATTGGAGACAATTTTTCAATTCTTTATAGTTGTCACAAATGAAAGATATGAAAGATCAGTGTAGCCATTCTAGATGTTTTTCAGCTAGATCTAGCCGTTGTTTACCTACATTAGCTGACAAATTTTTTCATCTAGATGTTTTTAAAGTAGTTAAAAAACAATGAAACACACACGATTGAAGGCTCCATTGCTATGTTTTTAAGTTGTCATTGCGCAATCTAGCTTCTTCTAGCTGATTTATTCTGCAATTCTGGATTATTTGCTCTCACAAAAAGTGGAAACTCTGTTGCAGATACAACAAACGTTCACTATACAACCCTAATGTTGAAGGCACAACTACTGCACTCAGATATTCAGTGAAGACAATTCGAAAATTCGTTTTGGTAAGTTTGTTAACTAACATTCATTCACATAGCAGTGAATTTGCATTATAATTAAAGCCACACAATCTGTAAATTCAACTAAACGGTTTTAAATGTTAAATTAGAAGCAATGGTTTATTATATTTTTTGTATTTGGATGTCAATACTTACTTTTCTTTAATTATAGGCTGCATGAAATTAATTGTTTAACATGTATTAGGATTGAGAAAAAAAATTTGTATTAATAATCTAAATATTGTTACTTTAAGAAACTAAAACGTTTAAATTACTTTAGCTAAGATAAAAGTCTTATAGTAAAATAAAAATACAGTAATATACTTATTAGTTTTATAAAAATGTAATTAAATAGATAGCCATCAAAAGGGTTTAATTAATTTGTTATGGTATTTTTGTTAACAATCAGCTTAGAAATTATTTATTCTTGCTGAACTATAACTATTAAACAAAGCATCAGTCAACGGCCTTGGCCGCGTTGAAACACCGCTTCCCGTATGATCAGCGAAGTTAAGCAACGTTGGGTCTGGTTAGTACTTGGATGGGTGACCGTCTGGGAACACCAGATGCTGTTGGCGACAGTGCTCTTTGCCATTGTAGCGAATGTGCTGTATAATATTCTATAAGAAAAAAAAAAACTACATGAGGACCCATATAGGGTCTTAAGAGTAAAAGGAAGGGAAATCCTTTTCACTACATAGCTTCGGCTGAATGTAACCAACATGCCATGAAAAAATCCAGCCCAGTTGCCAGTTATTTATCTCGTGATGTAAGTTTCATCATATGGACATGGTCATTACGATAACAGCAGTCTTACGACCCTCAAGGTTGCACTGCATGGGATTGGAACTTGAATTATCACACACACCTGCAGAGGTTTCAAGCTTTGGCCAATAAAATCTATGCATCTGTAATTGTTGAATTGGTGATGCTTGGTAAAAATATTTGAGCAGCACAGTTTGCTTGTTTCTAGACAAATTCAAAATTGTTTTTACTTACTGGTCACCTCCAATTTCCTCTCTCGGGAGGTAACCAATGGAGCCCAGATAAGTAGTTGGCAGCATGGGCAAAGTGTGCAAGTTTGTGATGTCCAGTTGAGGTCTAAATGGTTTTTATATCGGAATCTGATTAGGTGCACACATACGTTTCTGGGAAGCATGCTTTCAGAGGGATTTATTTATGGTGGCTGTGACCAAATGATTCTGTCAATGATTATATGTGTGCTCATGTGAATGGCTCAAGACTTTAAAGTGCCATTTCAATTGGATCAATAAAATGCTGAGTTTCAACACCTAAGATTTCTTTCTTTCATACCCACTTAGACTTCAACCATTTACCAAATTAAAATTATTCCATCAACATAGTCACCTTCACCATCAGTAATTAAAAAGCCTAGTTAATTATTTGCTCGCCTTTGGGGTGGATGTGGTTAGCAGACTATTGTAAAAATAGAACAATTTTGTTTATTATTTTATAAATGTTTTTCATTAACATAAAATGTGTTTATTGTAATACAGATTTGTTATTCGCCTATGTCATAATGAATAATAATTTATGAAACATCATAAAAATTTTAATGTAATTCAAATTAGTAAACAAAGAAATATCATAAAAATTAAATTAATTAAACAATAAAACAAAGTAAAAAATTTAAAATTAAATTAAATTGATTGAGATAATAAAATGTAAATAACCAACCCTACGGGTTTATAGCGGAGACGTACAAAACTATTGCTCTGGATTCAATAAGTCAATATAAAAATATAGTTATTTCAATAAATTCATTTTTTAGAACTGTTTTATTCAAGATACATCATTCCTAATCCATATATCTTTTATGTCAACGGCCTTGGCCGCGTTGAAACACCGCTTCCCGTATGATCAGCGAAGTTAAGCAACGTTGGATCTGGTTAGTACTTGGATGGGTGACCGTCTGGGAGCACCGGATGCTGTTAGCGACAGCGCTCTTTGCCATTGTAGCTAATGTGCTGTATAATATTCTATAATAATAAAAAAAAAATATATCTTTTATGCAAGTTAAACAATCATTGCTCTAAAATTAAAAATAAAGTTAATGTTTAGTCTAATTTTGAGAATAACAAGTCCATAAATCCATAACAACAATCAAGAGTAACTCATAGAGCGGTGCCTTACCTCTTTGCTAAAAACTTGACAAATTGTAATGAATATATTCTAAAAAATGTTTGATGATCGCAAATATTTAATTATCATACACCATCATTTCATAAAGAATTAATTTGATCTTTTCAGACATTATAAATGTAAATAGATTCAAATGTTTCCACCAACCCCACCAGCAACAAAAATTCAAGCAATATCAATACATTATTTAAACTTATTGCATTCTCACCTAAAATAAATATTCAAATGATCCTTTTTCGCTCTTGTTATATTCATTGGGAAATCACTGTGTTCAATATTATGGTGAACTGTTAACTCTTGCTTTTTACCTTCCTTGCCACAGAATTCACACACATAATTTTGCTGACATTGTTTCACATATTCATTCTCATCAAGTTCTATAACTCTGAATACTTTACTTGCATGAACCTGAAATTGATGGGGGAAATGATCAATTTTAAGTATAGCAAATAAATATTACAGGCAATACCAGTAATTACCACGGAAGGGCTTTGCAAAAGATGTTATTAACCATAAATGAGTTTTCATTTAACGTTTTTTCCATCTTCTACATTAATGGCTTAAGTTTTTCATTATTAATTATATCTTATCATATTGAAACAAAGAAAATCGTGTCTCAAAATTTATGTTTAATAAAATAAAATATATTCATTTAAAGATAAGAAACACACCTGATTATGATGAACCTCCATTATGGTCATATTATTACTTCTTTTTTTGCAATATGCACATCTGTATGTAACATCTTTTTTTATTTTTTCAGAAAAATCTGGTAAATCGTCATCATCATCGTCCGAATTGGATAAAGAAAACTTTGGAACTACTTCCAACTGTTCATTTATTTTCAGATCATTTTGTTGTTCTGGAACCACTTTTTGAATTGTATGAGATTCTTGTTTCTTGCTCTGTGGACTGTTGACTTTTTGTGCAAGGTCCAAAAGCTCAATTAGTTTTGAACTTTTCAAATTTAAGGTATACTTTAAATCTAAGCTTGTATGTTGGTCTAACCAATGCTGCGCAGTTTCAGTTAGTGAATCATACGATTCTAAGCAATGATGGCATTTGTACCAGTGGACTTCATCAGTAATCAATTCTGACTTCTCTGTTATTTCAATTTTTTTTATCAAATAGGGAAGGTCTTTATGGTGAACAACTATGTGTTCATCCATTTTTGTTTTGTCTCCTTTAAAGCCACAGTGATAGCATATATAAGTGACATAAACAATATCTGGCTTGGTATTAGTGGAACTAAGACTGATTTCACAAACATCATCATCAGTCTCATCCTTTGATGGAGTTCCTGGCACTAAACGGGGTTCAATGTCGGTGTTGGAAGACGTAGATGGTAAGGATTGATCTTGACCAAGCATTTCGTTGATTATGTTGCTCGAGAGCTGGTGGCCGTGCTTTTGTTTGTGATGTCGTAGGCCATCTCTCACATTGGCAAATCTTGCATTGCAAAAGCCACAAACAAAATGAAGAAATTGGCTATGCTTTTGTCTTTTATGTGCCGTCATACTTCCAACAGTAGACGTTTGATGATCACAATATGGACATTGACTGTATTTTTTTGCTTTAGGGTCGACTATCTTTTTAGGGCTTTCAACGTCATGTTTTTTAGCAAGTTTTGGATGTTTGGTCAACACGTGTTGCTTGATGGCAGCGTCAGCATTACTTGAATATGGACAGTGAGGGCATTTGAACCTGAAATAAATTTCAATTAAGATCTAAATATACAACTACTACAGAACCAAACTATGGATTTATAGTAGAGACATCTAAAAATAAATGCTTGATAAACATTATAAAAATCCAGTAGTTGTAATAAATTCAAGTTAAATAAAAAAAAAATTCTCAAGAAATATTGTTCCTAACATCATTGCTCTAAAATGAAAAAAAATAATTCTTCAATTCCACAAAAATACATGTGACAAATGCCTAATTCTAACACTAACAACTAGCCATAGATGACCGACAATCTTGCGTGAAGTAAACAAACATTTTATTTTTGGCTATAATTCAGTAAATATTTATTGTATGGAAAAAAAAGTATTCATGGTAATATTGGTTAGATGGTCATCATCAACCAATTTTGTTCAATAACATAAATAAAAAAAACTTAAATTTGTGGTCAAAATGTTTTCGGCTATAACTTTTTAAAGGTGGGTTTTTCAAAAAGAAGTACTCCCGACAATTTTAATTGGATGGTCATAATGAACTTTTCTTCAATAAAATATTTTGTAACTCTTCAAACAAAAAACTGTAAAAGTGTGCTTCAAATTTTTTAAGAGTTAAAAATGTTTTTTTTTGGCTATAACTATGTATATGTTAATTTTTGAAAAGAATTACTCCTGATGGTATTGGTTAGATGGTCATTGTAAACAACTTTCCTTCAACAAAAATGTTCTGTAACTCTTCAAATAAATAAAAAACTTTAATTTTATGGTGAAAATTAGGTTATTTTCACCAATTCTTTGTTTATTGGCTATAACTCCATAAATATCATTTTTCAACAAAAATTACTTCCGACATTATTTGTCAAATGGTCATAACAACATTTGTTTAACAAAATTTTTTGTAACTCTTCAAATAGAAAACTTTAAACTTTTGCTAAAAAATTTTACAAAGTTTTCAGGGTTCAAAAACTCTGTTTTCGGCTATAACTTTTTAAAGGTGGGTTTTTCAAAAAAGAATACTCTTGGCAATTTTGGTTAGATGGTCAAAATAAACAACTTTTCTTCAAAAAAATTATTTATAACTCTTTAAACAAAAGACTTTAAACTTTTACTTGAAATTTTTAGGTGTAAAAATGAGGGTTTTTGGCCATAACTATGTAAATGTTAAATTTTGAAGAAAAAAATTATTTATGGCAAAATTAGCTGGAATGTTAGGACAAACAAATTGTGTTTATGGAAGTTCTCTTTAACACTAATTGATTTTCAGGTGCAGACGACGACGACAGAAAAATATAACCTATATATGAGCTTTTATCTAATGGCATGCTTGATAAAAAGTAAAGAGTAACACATACAGTAGTGCCTTATAACTTTGCTAAAGATTTAAACATGGGTTTTTACTGAATTAAAGCAAAAAAAAAACCTTTAGAATAATGAACACAAAACATTGTTCTTTAGTAGTTACAAGAACTTTGATAACTAAAGCACATCAAAACTCAGTAAAATATGATTATTTTTCATTTTACCATTTTCTGTCAATTTAAGTATATTATCATGAGGTTGTACACAACTATAAAGAAAAGTAATTTAAATAAAAAAATTCTTATACCTAGCCTCATGCAGAGCGGTACGGTGACTTTTCAAGCCGCCTTCTGTTCGGCACTCGACTCCACAGATGTCACATGCAAATCTTCCTCGGCTACTGGTCGAGTCTGTGAGAACAACACTGCTCACTGATGGTTCATCTAGCAAGTCTGTTAAGAGTAGAACAGAAATGAGCTGTTGTGATCACTGTCATGTATATGCATTAATTGAACCAACAATAGTATAAGTGAAGTAACTTGTATTCAAAGAACACTTTTGCTATTGTCGATCCAATCAATCTTGATTTAAATTTTTATTTCAAGTTTTACAACAAAGTTTGTTTAGCAAGAAATGTTTACAATAAAAAAATAAATAGATAAATAAATGTTCAACAATAAATGTTTACAATAAATAAATATTTAACAATAAATCTTTACATGAATGCTCTCAATAATTTGCACTACTTGTTGGTTGATTTAATACAATATCTTTGATTTTAATAAAAAAAAAATTGTAAGAACATAATCAAATACTTTACCAAACATTTGGATATGATCATTGTGAATTTAACAAGCTCTACAACAAAGCTTGTTTAATAAGCATTGTTTATATGGATATTATCAACAGTATGCGCTACTTACTTTTTAAATTAAATAAATATCAATCAATATTTAATGAAAAATACGTTTTAGGAACTTAATCTCTTATATTATTTGTTGCTTTTGGATGAAATTTTCTGTGACATGTCATATGTCCAGACAAAATTAGGTAGGAACCTTACAAATAATACCATTGAAAAATACAAGATGTACAGAAATGATATATATGAACTAGCCATCGATGACCAGTAATCTTGCGGGAAGTAAACAAACATACTATTTTTTTGGTTTTAATTCTATAAACATTTGGATAGCCATTATAAACAACTTTTGTTCAACAAAATTTTCTGTAACTCCTCAAATAAAAAACTTTAAGCCTTTGCTTAAACTTTTTAAGTTAAAAAAATTGAGGGTTTTTGGCTATAACGCCATAAATGTAAGTTTTTCAAAAAAAATTATTTACGACAAAATTAGCTGGAAGGTTATATTTTACCAACTTTTGTTAATGAAAGTTCTATGTAACTCTTAAAATAAAGTTGTTCAACACCAATTTATTTTCAGGCGCAGGCACCAATAGAAAAATAAAACCTATATAGAGCTTTTACCTAATGGCCCAAATAAAAAAAATATATTTTATTGTGAGTAAACATGGCGGTAAAAACAAAATGAATTGATCAAAAAACCTTTTAAAAGACACGCATCTCAAAGATCAGATATAAAGAGATAAGGAATACTCAGAAAACAATACAATATGTTCAATTGCAATATTTGAATTTGCAGGGTTAAATAATATGTTGAACAAAATAAGCAAATTTATAATTAGTATGAAATGATTCAATCACCAGAGTTATAACTTTCTTCTGCATTACAGGTCTCAATTTCTTTCGGCGCAGGTATTTTGGCACCAGCTTCTCTCCAAAGTTGAATTTCGCTCTCTTGGTAACTTATAATGCTCTCCACCTGTATATAAAAAAGTTGTTTGAAAAACGGTAATTTTAATACATTAGACATACAAATATTTTAACCTTTGAAATAGTTTTTTTTCCAACAAGATAAATTAGCTTTGTGATATTACATAAATTATCTATGACTTATTGTACAATCTATTAAAATCAAGATTTCATTAAAAAAGATCTTATAATAATATATTAATTTGCTTTGTTTGCAGTTTTAAAAACATACACATAGAATCAAACTGCTGAGGTTGTTTCAGCACTTATCGACTAAACTGCCATGTGGCTTAAATGTCGAGCGATTATTTATTTTATAATGTACAATACAATTGTATTTTTTTTAAAATATTAAAAATATAAACCACAATAACAAAAAAATGAGTTTTTTTAAATTCTATAAAATTATATTTATTGTTAAACTCTGAAAATTTGAAGTAAAAATATAAAGAAATCAAAAACTTGAAAATTTTGTTGAATGTGAAATATTTTACATTTAACCTAAAATAACAAAAAATTTGAAATTATCTAGAAATAACTCTATTGCATTTTATTGTAAGCATATTGATTGTTCAGTTCTGAAATATTGATAGTAAAATATTAAAAAATAAACAAGTTATATGAAAATAAAAACTTGAACCATTTGTTAAATGTTCGGACGACGACGATGGCGGAAAAGTAACACCTATGTCTTAACTTCGTTTCACTCGCTCAACAAAAATGAAACAATTTGATGAATATATTGCAAGAAGCTTCTGAATGTTTGCAAACGGTTATGTGAATGTGCATTGCACCCATAGTCTGGTCCATTGAGACCAAACAAAAAAAAACAACTCAACAGTTGTTTTTTAATTGAACGTGGGTTACCTCACTTGTGTTATCGGGTGGTCCCAGACTTAGAACTTTGGTTACTTCTAAGAAAAAGTTTAACAAATGGTTGCACCAAAAAAAGGTAAAATTAGTGTAGTAGAAAAGCGAGTCAAAAAAGATTGAAGAAAGTTGTTGTTCTACATGTTGGATAACTTTTATTTCCAAACAAACAAAAAATGGTGTTTTAGTGCATTGTAAACATAGGTTGAGAATTAAGAATTATTTTGTGTGTAATTATAGCTAGATTTGTTGATAAAAGAGAAAGTCACTTCATACAACTAAAGCCTACGTGTGTGGGTTCCACACAACTGTTCTTTTATCATTTTCATTGTATATCTAAGTTTTAACATTTTTTTAAAAATTGGTAAGAGCACTTATTAAAGGATTGAAAAAAATCCTTAAAATATATTTGATTATTTCATCATACATAACAATAAGATAATGCAAATTTTCACCATCACTGAATAAATTGAATGACAGTAAAATTCATTTCTTTGTTTCACTCATGGGTTCACAAAAATCATTCTTTAGAAGCATTCCATTAATCCTAAAACATACACACAACTATAATCAAAAGGTTTGCTATGTAAAGTAGCCTATCAAACGTCATTTAAAGGGTCAAAATAAAACTCACCCAGGTTTCAAGTTCTTCATTTATCGGAAGAGAGATGCTCACAAATGGAGTTTCCTGGTTCGGATCTTTTGGTGGATGAGCTCTAGCAAAATGACGTCTCAAATTGGGAAGCAAAGGATTTGTTGCCTCACACTTAGCACACTTGAACCTAGTAGTAGAAAATTTTATATAAATAAAAAATATTTGCGAACTTAACCATAAAAACAAATTAATATAAACCATTTCAATCTAACCAAATAATTACAAAAGATTATTTTTACTAGATTTCTAAGCATTAAGCACTACAATTTTACTTGTAAATTTCCGTTTAATCTGTACACAAATAATTTAGTCTTTCCTAAAAAATGCATTTGTTTATCAAAATCAATCTGTTTTTATGCCTGAAAAATGTTTCTATGAAACACACCACTGAACTTAATGACAGTTGTGCAGAAAATTAAACGATAATGTGAACAGTTTTTGAATTAACAACAACACAAAACTATTATGAAAACAACACATCAACTCACCTATGATAGTCAGCTTCCTTGCACAAATGAGATTTGAATGTGACTTTACAACTTGTTTTGAATGTAAAACATTTTGGGCAAACAAAATCCTCACCATATGGCTTGCACGAAGCTAAACTAGTAATGGAAATCTGAAACAAAAATTAGATTAAATAAATTATTCAACACATGTCAACCAGTTAATGGTCAAGGTGATGAAAAAGAAAAGATTTTAAGAAACTGCAGGACACTATGGATTGGAAGGTCCAGATGAAACATTTTATTACAGAAAATACATTAAAAATATTTTTAAAAATTCAAAGAGTTATTGAACCTAAATAAAGATATTTCATATTAAATAACAGATGGAAAAGACCGAAACTGAAACAACAAGTAATGTTAGTTTTGAAATAACTGAAATAGACCTGTACCAACCTCCGATTTAAGTCTACCCTTTGTTTTGTTGGGCGATTTGTTTAGAGTATTATGGTCATTGTCTAAAGGAATTCCACGGATATGCTGGATACGATCTGGATCATTACGTTTCCATATAGGCTCGTGAGATTGGGTTCCTCCTTCGGGTATCAATGGCTCGACTTCATCAGAGTCCAAGCGATAGTACATGCAGTGGACCTAAATTAAATAAACATAACTTTTTATTATCTTTGGTTTTATATGAATTCCTATATAAAACATTAAGAATACCTAATCAAATACTTGACAAGTGAGAAGATCATAAAATTAAATAGAAGAAACACAACGTGTGGAAACAAAAGCCCTCAGAGTTTAAATTTGAGCTTTTAAAAGTATTGATACACTTTTGAAAATTGTATCTTATGTTTGTTTTAATGGACTGATTTAATAAATTGTGCTATAAACTCAGATATGTGTACTTTTAAATTAACATTGATCCTTAATAATAATAATAATAATTAACCCACCCTGAACGGTTTGTCTGGATGTTTAGCGGCAAAATGAGGTGGAAAGTTGCTCTGTACGGATGACCTCAAATTGCATAAACCACACTTGAACTGACTCTTGATGTCATGTTTCAGGCTGGTGTGGTTAACCATCTCATGTTGGGTCACAGAGACGAATCTGCAGATGCCACATTTCCATTGCGGCTCTTGTTTCAATGCATTTATTATTGTCGAAAGATCCTGAAAACGTTCAGAATATTTTAAAGTAAATAAAAACAAATACATGAAATTTTGTGAATGAGTTAAGACTGTGACCTAGAAGAAAATAACATCATTCTTATTAAGAAAGAAATCTATAAAATGAAAATTTAAAAAAAATGTTTTAGTCAAAAATCTGCTAACCAGAGATATAGAAAATTTATTATTTCAACAAAAATTAATCCCTTGCACAACATTGATCAAAATTATATACATGGTTATACATGTTCAACAAAAAGATTTGTAAGATAAAAATTAACAAAAAAATGTCAAAAATCTACTAAGCCTAACCAAAGATTGGAAAACTCATTATTTCAATAAATATTTATTTCACAAAAAAAAATAATAGGTCAATGGTCCACCCAATTATATATAAAGTCACTCGTTCAAAAAGAATCTATGAAATAAAAATTTTAATAACTATATTTTTGTCAAAAACGTACTAAGTGGTATCTAACCACAGATTTGAAACCTAATATTTCAATAAAAATTTATTTTTACTAAAAATCCCTTGGACACACACGGCTCACAGCACTCTCACAAAAGTTTATAAATTACAAGGGAGAGATTAAAATCTAATTAAAAACGCATAATATAAAACCTGGTTTATGTTATAGATTATTTTTTGGAAAAAAGGGTATTTAAATCCTTGTTTAACCCTTTACTGCCTGGATGTACTTCAAAGTCTCTTTATAAATAAACACGTGTATAGCATTAATTAATTATTTTTTTATGAATTTCTAGTGTTATTATTTCTAGTCATTCGCCCA